>JAVKPL010014930.1:0-95038 GCA_032173675.1 Gastrolobium villosum | reverse complement strand
AAAGAGCACCAGTATAACAAAGATATATAAATTGTTTTTGGAATTTTGGTGCATCTTAAAATTTATAATATTAACTAACATATACAAATAATACATTATTAAACGAATTGATACATTCCTCTTCTTTTTGCCATTGTAGCTTATCTGAGTATGCTGGGTATGAGAAACTTGAATCTAATTTTTGGTACAGAAAAAAAAAAAAAAAAAAAAATTATACCCGACCAGATAAAAATTTAAACGAGAAAAACTAATTTGATGATATCTTCACATTAATTGAAAAAATTAACATTTGGCCCCTAAATTAGCTATCCCAACTAAAAATCAACGTCAAAGTCCACCTCAAAAACTAATAAAAAAAGTATAAAATCAATGTGAGAAGAAAAAACGAAGTCGGAAATTTTGAATATAGGAGAACCAGGTTCAAGTCAATTGTGAACGTATCTACAAGTCTACAACGTCTCAAAGGAGTAAAATCAGCCCCAAACTGAACAAAACAACAAAAGATCCTTTAAATTTAAAATTTAACACTTCAACTGAGAGCCGTTAGATAAAAAAATATCAATGGTGTCACATGTTTACAAATCAGAGTCGTTGATATTTTTTGATATAACGACTCTCAGATAAGATGTCAAATTTCAAATTTGATACTAATGTGAATCCCACCTCATATATATATATATATATACCAACTCTAAGGGAAAAATATTCCCCTATAATTTGCCAAGTAAATGAAACATAAATGACTAATTTTTTAATGGGTTATATTTATTTTATGTTATAGAAAAATAGTTGTCTCATGTTAGAGAAATAAAATTACAAGTGGGAGTCACATGTAAAAGGAGAGAAAAAAAATAAATGTAAAACTCACCTCCACTTTGAATGTATAAGAAGCTTGTTTACCTTATATAATATAAGATAAATATAACCCTTCTTTAATTAGCTCAAGAGAATATAATAGGACCTAGCTAGGTTTTGAACAGATTCTAGGCAACTGTTTAGCTGGACTTGTGCGTAATATTGTTTATTTCGGAGTTTTTCTTGCTTGAAATAGGAATGCACTAATTACTGGATGTAAATACTAGGCCGCGTTAGGTTTTGTTTAAATAGTATTTTTAAGTGTTATATAGATTCAAATTATAAGTTTGCTCTAACTTATATTTAAAAAAATAAAAGTCTTGATTTATATTTGTTAGCCTGTTTAAATTATTAAATACTCAATAATTAAAAATATCACATTATTATTTAAAATTATTAAAATAATAATTTTATTTATTTTATTTAAAATAAATAATATAATATATGATGACATGTAAATTTATAGGCCTGGCATATAAAAAAAACATGTGGCTTGTTTTTCAAATAGAATTTTTTTAAAGTCTAAATCTATTCTATTTATCTATATTTAATAGGCTACTAGGCTAATCTAACCTAATATAGATAGGTTATATATCCCTGTAGATCAACTTATTCCATTTACATTCCTATTCAATTGTATGCATGTAGGGCTAACCTATTTATGGGCATGTAGCACCTTACTATGAGCAATACTCGGTTCCCAAACTTCAAAAATTCAATTTCTTTTTACCACATTACCAAGCAATCAGTTCACGATAAGGTGGTTTCCAAATGGCATATGTTCATAATTTATATAAGAGACTTCTCGAGACCAAACCAGAGAAAAATCATCACAAAATTGGGTTATTAAACCCAAACGAACATCTTGAGCAATGAAGTAAACAAACAGAGAAGCCCAACAAAATCATAACTTTATCTTACAAAATCTCATACCATTAATCTTTGGGAAGGATATACTTACTACTAAAAAAAATTTACCACCTTTACAACCAATTTGATCACCGTTGATTTCCATCAATCTAACGGTTATAATTTATTGAAAATTATTGGGTCGTATTTATTAATTAATTATCATTCCCAATAAATTATAGCCGTTAGATTGGCAAAAATCAACGGTGATCAGGTTGGTTGTAAATGTGGTAAACTTTTTTGGTGGTAAGTATATCCTGCCACTTAATCTTTTTCTTAACAACCGTTTGAGAAGCTGATCAATTTTTATTTTTATTTTTTTGATAGAAATCAATCTGTGGCTGAAGTCTTAATATCCGGACTGATTTGTTTTCAAGTTTGAGCCTCACCCTTCCCATAAATTGCAACTTTGAGAAATTGAACCAATTACATTTTAAACAGATCAAATCCTTGAATTTAGTTTGAACATCACTAGACCAACAACTCTTAAGAAGCTAATCGATTTTTTTGTATCTGCTGTTCCATTTATATCAACTATTACACAAACAAAATTACAGTTCCATGCGTTTGGGAAGCAAATTTCAAACTGGTATCAAATTGGAGGAGCTCTACCACCACGGTCCGTCGTTTCGAATTTCTTAATAGTTTTCTTATCTTTCCTAGATAAATTTGTGTATACTCTTTCTATTGTTTATATTAGTTCAGATAACTTGTCAATAGTATGTTGTGGTTCTTAGATCGCAAGACAACAATTTTCCTGGAACTTTGGTAGCTCTAAGCTGAAAAAAAATATGATTTGAAAAGGAATACAACTTAAGAACTACAGTTTACTGCAAGATATACGTCTTACATACAGTTAAAAACTCTGGTTAGATTGACACGTACATAATACAAAACCATGAAAAATAATTTCACTGCTATCAAAATTTCATCCTGAATAATCTGACTCGAGATTTAATTTCGTTTTAGCCTCTTTATTCTCTCAAGGGCACCAAGCCGATTCTCGTTATCCTTATCTTTCGCACCATCCGCTTCTTCGTTGTTTTCATTTTCGTCTCTCTCTCTAATCAAACCACCAAAAACAGCAGAAGGGACATCCTTCTGTGCAATTTCAACCTTCTCAGCATCATCATCAGAGTCACTTTCTTCTGGTAACTCGATATCTTCATGATTTACGCTGGTTTTTATCCCTCCATCAGACTGTGATTCCACTCCAGCACTCACAAACCCAACTTTTCTATCTTTTGTCACTATATTGTTAGCTGCTGGGGCTAATTGCCTTTCTAAAGCGGCCATTTCATCCTCAGGTACCCCAGCCTGCTTCAATTTGTCTTTGGCTTCATCAAGATTCACAGTTTGATCCTTCTGCATCATATACTCAGGCAGTATAAAATGTGTCTGGAAAAACAATACAAGTAAGATTAGAATAAATGCAAAATATAAAGGTTACAGACAGGGAAAAAGAAAATGAAAACATTTAAAGTAACCTGGCTGTAGCTTGCAGAGACACTACGCTTAATACGAAGCATTTCTCTGAAGGTATCTTCGTTCCCATGCTGAACTTCAAACTCATGCCACTTATTCCAAAATTCTGGATCAGACCGTGGATCTGCAAACTGAGAGGCAAATACATATATTCCTCGAGCCCGATCAATTTCTCCCAGGCTTTTTTCCAGCTCAGCATATTTCAAACACATAGTTTTGACATCCTTGTCTGGAAGACCAGATTCAATTGCCTGCTCATAGATCTCCCTTGTTTTGGGAACACCAAATATCTCAGCTGCACGAGCAATATATATTTCGTACATGCTTAGCTTCTCATTGTTAGGAACAGCCTTAGTTGCTTGATCATAAACCTTCATAGCCCGCTTTGCTAGTCCATAATCCTCCTCCAGCTTAGCATATTGCAGATAAAGAGGTTTCACTTGATCAGCTGGGGCCTGTTTGGCATGCATGACCCAAAGAAGGATTAGGTTAGCATTATAAAACATTATCAGCATTCAAAAGCGATATTAGGAAATAAAATATCATCAGATAATGCATATAACTAAAAAATACTTGATATATCTTTGACAAGCTAGACGCATTTTCCATACTTCAAAACTTCAACACAATACAAACAATTGGGAAAGGTTACTCAAGTGCAGTTAAAACTTGCAAATATAGTCATACCACAATATTCTATGATGTATACTAACAGGTGCAGCACATATTAGTATCACATATATACAAAAGGTTGACTTTCACTTACACTAGTCAAACCCCACACCATCCTGTTATTTTTTTTTTTTATCAATATAACATAGATTTTTACTTGCATCATCCACTCCCTAAACTTCTGCTTAGAGCTTTAAAGCTCATCTCTAAAAATTTTCCTTCAGAAGTGAAGAAAGTTTCTTTCTTTCTTCTCTCCTCAGTCCACTTTCCTTCTTCTTTTCCAATGAGCCGAAACAGTATTTTGTTCCTTCTAGAAGTGAGGGACTTGGGATATGCAATGGCAAAGTAGTTTTCAATAAGAAATATTTCTCATATAGGTGGTTTTCCATATTTCAAAGTCTGCTTACAGGTGGGTTGCTTTCAGTAATGGGTAGACACCAGGACTTCTTCCAGGGTAAATTACATGATTCTGAGTTTTGCCTCCGCATTCTATCTAATCCTTCAAATTTCAATCATTCTTAAACAACTGCTGGTTACAATCTTATCAACCACAAAAATCATACACCACCAACAATTTTCCTAATGCAAAACCTCTAATTCTTTATATTAGACACATGCAAAACCACAAACAGAAATTCAATTCTGCTGTCCTTCATATAGACCTATGATGGGCCTATAGAAGTGGAACCTTATAAAATAGTGTATGAAAGAAGAAGAAAAGCCCAAACCCAAAGACAAAAAAGAAATAATCAGAGCAAGGCACAAAGGGAGACGGAAGAAAAGTTTGTTAATGCAAATGCCACGTGGAAAGCTATGAATGGAGAAGATGATTTGGAGAAAAGTGGAGCGTGAAGATTCTGGGATATGCAAATAAAAGCAAGGGAAGTTTGTTAGAGGAGGAAGGCAAATACATGAAAGGTCATTTTGGAGGTCTTGCTGCTGAGCTTGGTGGCTGTCTCTGTAGCTTGGTCATGGAGTTTATTTTCTTGTCAATTCCGTTGTATCTCTGTTATTTTTAGTTATAAGTCGGATACACCGATTATTGTCATTTCATAGTTATTGTAAGGAGGTAATTGTCTTTGTAAGATCTGAATTTCCATGATATTAATACCAGTGATTTGATTCAGTTAATCCAATTGTTAGTAAGGCTCATTTTTCTGTTTGTTAATTTCTGGTACCACCAAATTGAAATTCAATTTTCCTAATGCAAAACCTCTAATTCTTTATAATAGACAGATACAAGACCACAAACAGAAATTCAATTCTGCTGTCCTGTATATAGACCTACATCTAGCATATATTGACAAATCCTCTAATTACAAGTTAAAACACAGTTTAAAACCATTTAAATCAACCAGAAGTATTCATCTCCTTCCAATTGAAACCTCTTTATTGTAACCTATTTGATCAGCTAATGAACAGTAAGAACATCCATCTAAAGTTGAAGGTGACCTTTAAACCCTAAAAGAGCATGTTGCCTTATGATATTAGAATATTGAAATATACACTTCAACTTGCAGGGCAATAGTGTTCAAAGTTGCACCTAAACCTTATAAGGTAATATAAGCTTAATTGCATTACATGAGTTACATCAATATATCAGCATTAATCTAAATCGACTCACCAAATTTGATGTTTTATGAAGAAAAAAAATACTATAGAGGTTCAACTTGAGTAGTGGAAATTACAACCATACAAAAGACAAAAAAAACTGAGATCATCAAGCAGACTATTTTATGATTGGTCACTTTCAAAAATACCTCAGGAATAAGATTTGTTGATATTTGACACACTTTAAAGTTTAAACTTAATCATGCTCTGGGATCACCAATGTAAAACTCATAAACAAATAATACTTCAAGAACACTTAGATTTGAGGGGGGGAAATATGCATACCGTTTGAACCGCATTCTCAAATAGCTCTCTCGCTCTCTCCAATTTTGTCTTTCCATATCTCTTTACAAATTTAGACAGATAAGTAACCCATATATCTTTAACATGTGGGTACTTGAATATCTTCACACCTCTTTCATAAACTTTAAAAGCATCTTCAAAGTATTTATGTTCCTGCATACATGTATGTAACAATTTGTCAATCAGTCAAAACCAGTGGAAGTAAAATACAAAAGAGATGTTGTACTAAAACACAACAATTGCTCTATACCTCCAGAAAGTATGCATAATTGATGATTATTTGTGGTGTGGCTATTCGTAAATCCAATATCCGCTCATAAACAGCCCGAGTAGACTCCAAAGTACCAAGGCTTTCCTCCAAATCAACATAAAAGGTCCACAATCTCAAAGATTTATGCAGTTTCATCTGAACTGGTTCATTCCCATCCGAAGCCACTAAAAGTAAAGTATAAGACAAATCCAAAGTTAGTTCATGTCATGCCCTCCCTCAACAAATATGATAATATTAAAGAACTAAAACTATAGCATACTGGAGAAAATTGTGAACAAGGTGAACTAAGATTACCTCTTCGTTTCACCTCAACTGAAGGCTCTGCTGTAGCCCGTCTCATAAGCTCAAGTGCTCCTTTGAAATTGTTATGTTTTAACTCAATTTCTGCCCACTCACACCAGATACTAGCCAGATTATCCACAGTTTTGTAGTTAACCTGTACTGCCTTGTCAAATATGACCCGAGCATTTGCAAGATCTTTGTGCTGCTCATACAGCTTAGCAAAAGCAACCCATAAAGTATGAGGCTTTCCCACTGCCTTCATGGGATCAATCGTCCTCACTGCTTCAGTGTAAGTCAGTATCTGCTTAGTAGGATTACCATCAAAAAGCTTCACCCTTCGATGCCACTGTTCCACATTATGAGGATTTTGACGCAGAAGCACACTATTAGCCAATTCTGGCCTCCTCTCCATGAGATAATCAAATCGAGCCAATTTTAAGTCTATGTCATTTTTGTCATTCAACCAAAACCCACGTAATAGTTTCTTCTCAAAGTCCTCATCCAACAGTCTTCCTGTGAAACGAATATCTTCATCCTCCTCCTCATTCCCCTCAACGCCATTTTCTTCATCTCCATAATCTTCTTCATCACTTAAACCCATCTCCTCCATCTTAAAAGCAAGCATACTCTCTTCAAACTGTGAGTATGAATCAAAAATGACGCTGAAATCCCTGACGGTGATGACAGTGGACATGCCCTCCTCAAACACATCCCTTGCCTTCTCATGCAAACCCCTCCTAATGTAATACTCTGCCAGTGAAGTCCAGAGTCGACCCACCTCATCAGTGAATTTCCTTATCCCACCCCTAATAATGGCATCTACATTCAACCCAGAGACTTCATTGGCATGCCTGGTGAGCAGATCACACAGTTCCAACCATAACCTGTGCTTGGTTTTCCCCTTTATGGAATAAAATTGGTCATCATTCAGCACTGACGCCAACCTCTCAGAAGCCTCTTGCCAGAGATTCGAATTAAGCAAAAACTCAATAAAATCCTCAATGTGGGAAGGGTCGTATTTCAAGTACCTGCGATATACCCTAAGGGAAGTGTCGATGGGGACACCTTTTTGGCTGACGAAGACGAGGTAGGGTTCCCAAATGCGATCATGCTGGGTGACAGGAAGAGCACAGAGTGCCCTATCAAAGGTTCTTCGGGTACGAGTCACCAATTTCTGCTCCGTTAGGGTTTGTAGGTACATGATCCAAATCCTGGGCATCTTGTGCATTGTAACGAGGGCTCGTTCGAAGGTATTGTTTACGGTATCGTAAAGTGAGTGAGTGATGGGAAGGTTCCTTACGAGGTCGAGGCGTTCGCGAAGGTAAGCGTGCCAAAGCTTGTAGCTTCCAGGGAGTGCCTTGAGGGCACGCTCGTAAATGACGAAACGCTTCTTAAATGGAGACTCTGAGCGAGCGATAAGATAGCGCCACCATAGCTTCAGGCTGAATGGGTTTCGGAGAATCTCTTCTTCGTATAAGAGGTCATCTTCCGATGGGTATAGCTCCAGCGAAATTGCCATTCGAACTGGACACAGATGGAGTGGGTAGAGTGGAAGGGCAAGGAAACACAACTTTTTAGGTTTCAGGGGATAGAGCGATGGCGTCGGAGAAGTGACGGGTGGCGGCCGCAAAGTTGCCGGAAGAGAAAGCAGCGTTGCCTTTGGCTTTGGCTTCGTCGGGCACGGATCGGAGTTACGATGTTAGGGTTTTATTTGATCGAGTGAAGAATGATAATTCTTTCTTTGTTCCTCCTCCTTTATTTTGGAATTTCTATTTAAAATCTTATAGATTTTAAATACTATTTATGTCCGGAGATACGTTATACTTACTACCAATCTTTTTATTACATCTTACTAATAAATGTTAGCCATTGATTTCCGTTAATTTAACGGTTATAATTTATGGGGTCATATTTATTAATTAATTATTAATTTACAATAAATTATAACCGTTACATTGACGAAAATCAACGGTTAAGATTTAGTAATAAGAGATAGTAAGAAAAATAGGTAGTAAATATAACATTTCCGCGATAACTAAGGGACTTTAATTTTATTTTTATTTTTTTGGAGATACTTTAATTTTTTTTTAATTAACATTTCATAATATTAAAATTTAAAGGATTTTAATAGAATTTATACGATTTGAAAAGACAATATGAATTTATAAGATTTAATTTTTAATAAATATTTAAAATTATAAGAGTCAATAAAAAAAAGAGAAGATTATACTTCAGCCTATTTTTGTTTACAACCATATCTTAATGGTTGATTTCCGTCAATTAACGATTATTATTCATTGCAAATTAAATATTAATTATTGAGTTTGATTTGTGAAAATAATAATAATTGATTGACGAAAATTAACGGTTAAGATATGGTTGTAAACAAAAATAGATTATAAGTATAATCTTTCCCATAAAAAAATAACAAAGAAATTAATGAAATTAATAAAAAAAATTAAAACATAATATGTAAAATATAATATAATATTTGGGGAGGTATATTGTAACGACCAATTAGTGTTACTACTAATATTACTAATAGTAAATTTCACCGTTAGATCGATTATGTTGAACCAACAGTTATATTTATTTCTATCTTTGTATGATTATGATTCCCCATATTTGATACTTTATATTTATTTTGACTTTGTATGGTTATGATTTTGCATATTTAATGCTTTTACATTAAATATGGGGAATCTTAACTATATCAAGATGAAAATAAATATAATTGTTGGATCAACATAATTGATCTAACGGTGAAATTGATTCGTAGTAATATTGGTAGTAACACTAGTTGGTTGTTAACATTATCATGTCCTATAATTTTTAACTAGCATTCAAAATTATTAAATAACAGTTTTTCACATATCTAAAGTTATATTAGTCCTCCATACATTAGCATTTTCTCGTTCCTTCTCTTGGATTTGACCAATAGGTTGAAAACTATTTTTTTCATTTGATATCAAAGCTATGCATATATGATTATAAGACCCAATTTTTGTTAATTATTAAAATAATTCTAAATTTACATATAAAATCTAAAATTCATGTTAAAATTTCATTTAAAACTTTTTGCCATTGATCTTGAAAATCTTAGGAGGCGTTTGGTACATGAAAAAAAAAAATTTTGTCCGAGAATCTCGATTTTCAAAAATATGATTTTTTCATTTAGTTTATGATAATATCCGGAAATTTAAAATTTAAAAAAATTCAATAATTTAATGAGAATCTTGGAGAATGATGCGCACCATGTTTTTGTGGTAAGAGATAATAATTTTCTAACCATCCATGTATCGTATGCATATATTTTCGTTTTAAAAAAAAATTGAGTGTTCAAAAACTATCGAATCCGTTGGCAAAAACGTTTACAGGTGGAAAATCGGCGATCAGGTATCCTATGTGTATTCCTTTTGGAAATGGGTTTCTGTATTGGGTTATATGAGTATAATATGAGTATAATATTGTAGGATATAAGAAAATTTTCTTACCCCCATAATAAAAAAGAGAGAAAGTGGAAAGATAAAAGAAAAAAAATATGTGGACCCCACCTCTTAATTGTATGTGTAGGAAAATTTTATTGAATTATTTAACATGATATTAATAAAACCCTTCTCTATTTTGGTCTCTTGAAAAGTTTTAAACTCTTCGAGTTCTGTAAGCAAAGACTACATATATATGCCTTTACTTATTGCAGTGAAAAATGATTGATATGCAAAAAAAAATAAAAAAATAAAAAAATAAAAATTACAGATTTATTAATAGACTGCCGATTAACTTATTCCTGAATTAATTTAATCACTTACGGTTAATAATGTCTTTAAAGTTTAAACTATCATGTTATGATTAGTGTCTTTTAAATTATTGGTTGTATATATGTACTGTATTTGAATTGTTCAAACTATAGAGACATTAAGCTAATGAGCCATACTATGAAGTTGTGGGAGAGGGTTATTGAACATCGTTTGAGGAGAGATACCAAGGTTTCTGTAAATCAATTTGGATTTATGCCAGGAAGATGTACCATGGAAGCCATTTTCTTGACGCGACAACTTATGGAAAGTATTAGGAAGACAACTCAGAGAAGAAAAACTTCATTTTCATTACTTACTTGAAACAGAAAATACAAGGAAATATATAAACACATCCTAACAGAAAAGCCTAACAGAATGGCCTTACCAAAAGGGACTAACAGAATAGCCTAAGAAATAGCTAACAGAATCAGGAGCATAAAAATGACAGCTCAGCTTCTAGAAGAAAATATAACAGAAAAAGAAATAATAAAAACTAAGAATGTAAAATGCTAATAGGCCCCCTCAAGATGGAGAGTAGAGATTCAGAATGCCCATCTTGGATATCAGAGTTGAAAACTTGGAAGGGAGTAAAGGCTTTGTGAGAATATCTGCAAGCTGTTTTGATGAAGGCACAGGAAATGTTTTCAGATGCCCTTTGATTATATGCTCGCGAACAAGATGACAATCAATCTCGATGTGTTTTGTGCGCTCATGAAAAACAGGATTAGCAGCAAGATGAAGGGCAGATTGATTGTCACAGAATAGATGAGCTGGGCCTAACTCGCATGTTACAAGAGCCATAGACCTATACTCGGCTTCCGTGGAGGATCTGGAAACAGTGTTCTGTTTCTTGGATTTCCAAGATATGATTGAATCCCCAATGAAAACACAAAAACCAGAGATGGAGCGACGACTATCAATACAAGAAGCCCAATCGGAGTCACAAAAAGCATTAAGTTGAATGGCAGAAGAAGAAGAGTAAAAAATTCCTTGACCAATGGTGTGCTTGATATATCCAAGTAATTTGTGGGCTGCCTGAAGATGAGGAAGCCGTGGAGCAGCCATGAATTGGCTAAGAAAGTTGACAGTGTAGCAGATGTCTGGTCTAGTGATTGTCAAGTAGATTAAACGACCAATTAAGCGACGGTACACGGAAGGATCAGGGAGAAGATCTCCTTCAGATGCAGAGAGCTTAAGGCCAACTTCAAAAGGGGTGCTGCGGGGTTTGCAACCAGAAAGGCCAGAATCTTTAAGAATATCCAATGCATAATGATGCTGACAAACAGATATACCTTTGGCAGAACGAGCAACCTCAAGGCCAAGGAAATAACGCAGGGGACCAAGGTTCTTGAGCTTAAATTTGCTGTGAAGATCAGCAATAAGAAGCTGTACTTGAAGAGAATTGTTAGATGCAACAATTATATCATCCACATATACTAATACAGCAATGAAGTATGAACCAGTAGAGCGCACAAATAATGAATGATCAGATTGTGACTGATTAAAACCAAGGGAAACCAGTGCAGTGGAAAACTTTGCAAACCATTGTCGTGATGCTTGTCGAAGACCATACAAGGATTTATGGAGGTGACAAACAGCATTAGGTGGGAGAGAAGATTGAGAAGAAGAATAGCCAGGGGGCAAATGCATATAGACTTCTTCCAACAAGTCCCCATGAAGGAAAGCATTATTGACGTCAAGCTGGATAAGTGACCAGTTATTAATGGCAGCAAGGGCAAGAAGGAGCCGTACAGTAGTAAGCTTCGCAACAGGAGAAAAAGTTTCTGAAAAATCAATTCCTTCCTGCTGAGTAAAACCTTTGGCCACCAAGCGGGCCTTGTACCTCTCAAGAGAACCATCTGATTTATATTTGACTTTGTAGACCCATTTGCAGCCTACAGTCTGTTTGCCAGGAGGAAGAGAGACCACTGTCCATGTGTTATTAAGCTCAAGAGCTGAAAGTTCAGCTTTCATTGCAGCTTGCCATTCCGGTAGTTGTGATGCAGCAGAAAAGGAAGTGGGTTCATAAAGTGAAGAAACAGAATTAATAAAAGCTGCATAGGTAGGGGAAAGGCGATGATATGAAATGTAATTAGAGAGAGGATGAATGGTGGAAGAAGAACAAACATAATCAGCAAGATAGGAGGGTGGTTGACGAGGTCGTGAAGTGTGAGAAGAAAAACAAGGGTCAGGGGCAGGAGGCTGAGAAACAGGAGCAACAGGCAAAGTATGGGAAGTAGGTAAGACAGTAAATTCAGTGTGTGGAGAAGAAGAGGAAGGCTTCATGGAAAAAGGAAAGATGTGTTCAAAAAACACAACATCACGGGAAATGAATGTACGGTTAGACTCCAAATCAAGAAGTTTGTAACCTTTGAAACCAGGGGGATATCCTATAAAAACAGCAGGTGTGGCCCGAGGGGAGAATTTATGACGATTTTTGGAGAGGGTAGAGCTGTAACAAAGGCAGCCGAAAGTTCGAAGGTGGGAATAGGTGGGAGGCTTATGGCAAAGGAGTTCAAAAGGGGTTTGAGATGAAAGAAGGGGTGAGGGTGTTCGGTTAATGAGGTAAACAGCAGTAAGAATGCAGTCTGGCCAATATGGTAGGGGTAAATGGGATTGAAATTGAAGGGAACGTGCCACATTAAGGATGTGCTGGTGCTTGCGTTCTACAACCGAATTCTGCTGAGGGCGATCGACACAAGAATGGAAAATTTGAATACCTTTAGAGGAGAAAAAAGAGGGGAGGTGGAACTCAGGTGCATTATCACAGCGGATGGATTTGATAGGCAAAGAATATTGTGTGTGAACAAGATTATAAAATGAAGAAAAAACAGAAGAGAAATCAGATTTTTTGTTTAGAAAATAGGTCCATGTAAAACGTGTAGCATCATCAACAATTGTCAAAAAATATCGAGATCCCTCTACAGAAATGGTATGAAAGGGACCCCATATATCACAATGAACCAAATCAAAAGGAGATGCAGATAATTTGGGGTTTAAAATAAATGGGAGGCGTTTTTGTTTGGCAAGAGGACACACAGAACAATGATGGTCAGCATGTAAATCAACAGAAAAACCCAGCAACGATTTCATTGAATTTAAAACAGAAACAGAAAGATGCCCCAATCTGGAGTGCCAGAGGGAGGGGTCTTTTACAGTAATTGAAAAACAAAAGGGAGGGGGGACAATATCTGCTGGGAACAGATTGGTGGTGTCGAGTATGTAGAGGTCGCCGTGTCTTCTAGCAATCCCAATCGTCTTTGCCGAAGCACGGTCCTGAAGAGAACAATGAGAGTCAGAAAAACGAGCAAGGACAGGGGAATCACGCGTCAAGGCACTTATTGATAAGAGATTGAAAAAGAACGACGGAACACAAAGAACATTTTGTAGGGTAAAAAGACCACAAATGGACACTGAACCAACATCAGTGACCACCGCAGAAGACCCATTCGGAAAAGAGACCAAAGAATCAGAAGAGGAAGATGAGGAAAAAAGATTAACAGAAAGACAAACGTGATGCGTAGCACCCGTGTCCAAAATCCAACAAGACGGAGGGAGAGCAAGAGGTGGCTTACCGCTGAAACTTGCTATCGAAGGTGAGGAGTCGGTGACGGAAGAAGTGGAAATCGATGGAGATGATCCAGAATTCGGATGTAGCAACGCAAGCAACTGATTATACTGAGATGGGGTAAAAGCAAGTGGCACGTCAGGGGATTGGGAAGAAGAGGTAGGTGAGGAAGCTGTCGGTGGAAATTTGGGAAGAGGTAGAGAAGGCTGAGAATGGGTAAAGTGGGCTTGGGCCTGGTTGGTATTGGGGTTGGGCCTAGGAACCCTGGGCTTATACCCAGGAGGGTATCCGTGCAGCTTAAAACATTTGTCACGTGTGTGACCTGAGAGGTTGCAAAAGGTGCACACGGATCTGGGACGGCGTTGAAAAGCAGCAGCGGCAGTGGGTGGTGTGGGAGAAGGAGGAGCAGCCGAGTTAATGAGCGGTGAATCTGGAGCAACCGGATGAGGCAAGGAGACTGAAAGTTGACGCTGGCGTTCTTCTTGCAAGATCATGGAGAAGACCTTTGCAAGTGTTGGCAAAGGTTCAAGAAGAAGGATCTGTGCCCGGACAGAAGAATATGAGTCGTTGAGGCCAATAAGAAATTGTAAGATATGGTCCTGCTCCCTGCCTTTGCGGAACTCGTGAAGAACACCACAAGTGCAAGAGGGAAGAGGTAGGTGATCCTGTAACTCATCCCACAGAGATTTCAACTTTGTATAATAACCATTAACATCAAGGGATCCTTGAGACAGAGATGAAATGCGTTGTTTGAGTTGAAAAATTCGAGGACCATTTGCCTGAGAAAAACGGTTTTGCAGATCGTTCCAGACTTCATAACCAGTGGAAAAATAAAGGAGGCTATCAGCAATCTCCTTAGTGACAGAGTTCAAAATCCAGGAGATGACCATGGAGTTGCAGCGAGTCCATGGAGGAAACAGCATATCAGTGGAAGAAGGACGAAGGGTAGAACCATCAACAAACACAAGTTTGTTCTTCGCCGTTAAAGCAAGAATCATAGCACGCTTCCAGGAACTAAAATTGGAACCAGTGAGAGAATGTGAGACCAAAACCAGGCCAGGATGATCACCATTTTGTAAGGAATAAGGACTGGAGGCATCTTCCATGGAGGAAGATGAACCAGTGGAAGTATCCACTGGAGGTGGGCGAGTTGTAGTAGAACCACGAGCCATGGAAGAAGGCTCGGGTCAGAAAAAATCCTCTGATACCATATTAGGAAGACAACTCAGAGAAGAAAAACTTCATTTTCATTACTTACTGGAAACAGAAAATACAAGGAAATATATAAACACATCCTAACAGAAAAGCCTAACAGAATGGCCTTACCAAAAGGGACTAACAGAATAGCCTAAGAAATAGCTAACAGAATCAGGAGCATAAAAATGACAGCTCAGCTTCTAGAAGAAAATATAACAGAAAAAGAAATAATAAAAACTAAGAATGTAAAATGCTAATAGAAAGATACCGAGAAAAGAAGAAGGACTTGCATATGGTGTTCATAGACCTTGAGAAAGCATACGATAGGGTTCCAAGGAAAGTTTTATGGTGGGTTCTGGAGAAGAAAAAGGTTCCATCAAAGTATGTAAAGGCAATCCAGGATATGTATGATGGGGCTACTACATGTGTAAAAGCTTGTAACGGAACATCAAGTTATTTTCCTATCACGGTTGGTGTACACCAAGGGTCGGCTCTAAGTCCTTATCTTTTTGCCTTAGTTATGGATGAACTAACAAAAGATATTCAAGAGGAAGTGCCATGGTGTATGCTTTTTGCAGACGATATTGTGCTTATTGATGAGAGCAAGGAGGGTGTTAATAGAAAACTTGAATTGTGGAGAAGCACATTGGAATCCAAAGGATTCACATTAAGTCGAAGCAAGACTGAGTATCTGAAGTGTGAGTTTTCTCTGGTACGAGATGGGGACCAAGAGCCCGTGCATTTAATTGGTCAAGAGGTACCCAAAAAAGATGCTTTTAAATACTTGGGCTCCATTTTACAAAAAAGGTGGAGAGATTGATGAGGATGTTAATCATAGAATCAGAGCAGGGTGGATGAAATGGCGCAGTGCATCTGGGTTTTTGTGTGACCGCAAAATCCCCCTTAAGTTAAAAGGAAAATTCTATAAACCGGCAGTAAGACCGGCAATGCTATATGGAGCGGAATGCTGGCCAGCACATAGGCAACATGAGCATAAGATGGGAGTAGCAGAGATGAGGATGTTAAGGTGGATGTGTGGTTACACAAAAATGGATAAGATAAGAAATGAAGATATTCGACGAAAGGTCAGAGTAGTACCGGTTGCCGAGAAGATGAGAGAACATAGATTGAGGTGGTTTGGGCACGTGATGAGAAGGCCCCTGGATGCTCCTCCTGTAAGAACAGAAGTTTGTTACCAAGAGCTCAACACAAAAAGAGGCAGAGGTCGGCCGAAACTTACTTGGGGGAAGGTAGTAAAACAAGATTTAATGGAGTGGGATATAGATTGGAGGACGGTATGTCTTAGAACGGAATGGAGAAAAGCTATAAGTATGGTGGAGGGTTAGACCCGTGGTTATTCCTATGTTCCAGATGGTCCCTTTTTAGTCATTTTCCCCTTCATTTCCCCCACTTCTTCTTGTCCCTTTCTTTTTCACTTTTATTTATTTATATATTCATATATATATATATATATATATATTATTTTTATTTATTTATATATATATTTATTTTCAACATTTTTATATCTTTCATGTGGGTTCATCTACCACCGACCCCAATTAATTTGGGATAAAGGTGATGTTGATGTTGATATATGTACTGTATTTATTAGTAAAATATGTTTGACAAATGGTTAATTGATTATTCTCTACCATCTTAGCGAGAAATTAACTGTAAATAATTAAATAGTTAAATCAAATTGACAATTTTTTTATTTTTTTTTGGTATAATTTGACAATGTTAAACACGTACGTTTGTGATCAGACTACACGAATCTTTCATGTGCAAACAATAGAACTCTCTAATTGATTAATTTATGGAATAAAGCTAAAGATTTATTGTTTACATACATTAACTCTTTCTTGAATTGGCAAAAAGAAATTGCATAGTTTCTTATTTTAGAATAGAAATAATAATAAAGTTATATTACTCTAATACTACATTTAAGATAAATCAGAGCACCAGTATAACAAAGATATTGATACGAATGAGAATTTGGCTTTATTGAGGAACTCTAACCTCAAATGGTTTTATTGAGGAAGTCTGACCTCTTACTTGCACACAGTGTCAAACTAATACTTTTAACTCTTCCCTTTTATTAATCAAAACTCTAATTAAATAGACAATTACACATTAAAGGCATAATGCATGAAAATAGGAACCACCTAAAATTACCTCTACCCACTTTGCTAGGCTCATGGAAACTGCTAAGACTTATTCAAACAAATTCATATACTAGTCTAGTAACTAAATAACAATAATAACAAAATAATAAAATAAAATAAAAACTAAAATCGTAACATTCTCTCCCCCCAAAAATTACTCTTGTCCCCAATAGAGTAAGATCAATTTCAAGTTATTGAATCATCTTCGATATATGTTTCTCCTTTACTTTCATCCATCATCGCCTCGTTGTCCTCCCTTTTATCACTGCTTGGATGGTGAACAATTGTTTGCAGTGATGGCCTAGAGTGAATGTGTCATTACAACGAATGAGAGTCGAGGAGGAGGTGCCACTGTCGGAAGATGCAGCACCGTTGGTGGGAGTGGATAAAGGTGAATCCTCGGTGTTGCCGACTGTTATGGTCCGTCGCATATTCTGAGCAGAAAAGATGATCTTCTGATCGTGTGCCTCACATAGTTTTGCCAGCCCAATAACAATTGAGAGGGTGGTATTGGGCCAGCTACCAAGACGTCCAACTCGTTGGAAAATTGGGTGAACAACTCCTTAAATTGCTTCGACAAAAACTGGGCTGTGTCCTATGAAACACGGACTCGTTAATTTTGGAGAAAGATGCGTGTCGGACACGTGTCCGACACGGACACGTTTCGACACGTTCCGACACGCGTCCGACACATGGTCAATTTTTTGGGACACGTTGACTAGTGGGACACGCGAATTTGACCGAATCCGACACGCGGTCAACGTATATAGACACGTTTCGGACACGTTTTGACATTTTATTTTTTGTAAAAAAGAAATAAAATTATAATTAAAAAAATCAAAAATATTTAATAAATATCAAAAAGTCTGGAGCCAATGCTCTCTCCTTCGTTCACGCCGGAGGTGGAGGCTGCTGGTCCTTCTTTTCTCGTTGTCGGTCGTCAAGCGGAGGTTCTGGTACAGCGGAGGAAGAGTACGGGTTCTGCAACCATGGCCCCCTTGCGATACCCTGCGATGAGTCTCTCTTCGAAGAGCTTCTTCGGGTTATGACCTGTCCCGAACCTTGCATCTCCACCTTCGAAGATATCAAGAGGTAGCACAACACAGGCTTGGATCGGCCTTTTCTGTGAAATAAGGATATCATCAGTGCTTTCTCGTTCCCATCCAACTAACACAGGCTGTATTTCTATTTGATTTCTGGAAAGAAAACTTGAATCTTCAACGAAAGGAAATTACCATGGCAACCCTTCAAAATGCAATGGCGTGTTTTGGAATACGAGTCCTACCTGACAACACGCCAAAGCTGAACTTCCACGATACTGATACTATGCATCGATCAAATAGAATTCACCGTCAACATTTATAATATATTATTTCTCGTGTTCCACGCAACAAATAATCATTTATTAAAAACAAATATTTTATTTTAACAATATATAAATAATTATTTAGTAGATAGCCAAACAATTGTTGAGTTTGTTTTAGAAAAATTAGTTATCAGTGAAAACGATGTTTAAAAATAAAAAAGGAGTCATGTTTTATTGCATAGCAAACTCTTATCCAGGTAGACTCCTTACTTTAGTAAATTATAATATTAGTTATTAGTAAATTATATTATATATATTAAAAATATTATTTAATATTAAAACGTGTCCTAACGTGTCGAAATTTAACATTTTTTAGAATTAACGTGTCGGAGTGTCGTGTCGTGTCGTGTCCGTGTCCGTGCATCATAGGCTGTGTCTTCCAATTTCTGGACGCGTTTGTCCATGCCTGAGTTTTGATACCAATTTATACGAACACAATAATTAAAAATGAGAATTTGGCTTTATTGATGAAGTCTGACCTCAAATGGCTTTACTGAGGAAGCCTGACCTCTTGCTTGCACTACCAAACTAATATTTTCAACTCTTCCCTGTTATTAATCAAAACTCTAATTAAATAGACAATTACACATTAAAGCCATAATGCATGAAAATATGAACCACCTAAAACTAACTCTACCCACTTTGATAGGCTCATGGAAACTGCTAAGACTTATTCAAACAATTCAAATACTAGTCTAGTAACTAAATAACAGTAATAACAAAATATAAAATAAAATGAAAACTAAAATCGTAACAGATATATAAATTGTTTTTGGAATTTTGATGCATCTTAGAGTTTATAATATTAACTAACAAATACAAATAATACATTATTAAACGAATTGATACATTCCTCTTCTTTTTTCCATTGTAGCTTATGTGAGTATGCAGGGTATGAGAAACTTGAATCTAATTGCCCGACCAGATTAAAATTTAAACGAGAAAAACTACTTTGATGATATCTTCACATTAATTGAAAAAATTAACATTTGGCCCCTAAATTAGCTATCCCAACTAAAAATCAACGTCAAAGTCCACCTCAAAAACTAATAAAGAAAGTATAAAATCAATGTGAGAAGAAAAAACGAAGTCGGGAATTTTGAATATTGGAGAACCAGGTTCCAGTCAATTGTGAACGTATCTACTAGTCTACAACGTTTCAAAGGAGTAAAATCAGCCCCAAACGGAATAAAACAATAAAAAAAAAAGTATAAGCAGATATATATATATATATATATATATATATATATATATATATATATATATGTTTATCATCTATCATTTAAAATAATCACAAAAATTTTTCTACACACACAACGTTTTATGGGACCCGCAGCAAAAAAAACTCTGACACACAAAACGAATCTCTATAACATAACACAATTACTTTTTCTACAACATAACTCTTATAAAACCCTATATTATAGGAAAAAACATTTCTACAACCACTTTAGATAAGGTTATCTATAGCTACCCCAAAAGTTACGTCGTTTTGATTAATGATGGGTGTTTGTGTAATTTTAGATGAATTAATGAAAGTTGTTTCAGTAAAAGCATATAATAAAAAATGAACAAAATTACGAAAACACTCTTCATTAATTCACCTAAAATTACACAAACACCCATCATTAATCAAAACGACGTAGTTTCTGGGTAGCTGTAGGTAACCTTATCTAAAGTAGCTGAAGAAATGTTTACCCCATATATATATGGGAAAACATGTGTGTGTCTTTGTTTTTTCTAAAGTTATTTTAGATAACTTTATCTAATGTTCATCGAAACGACATTGTTTTGAGCAGAAATCATGGTATTTTTAAAATTTTAATTTATTTCAGGGTTATAATAATCTTTATCATTCTAATTTTTTAATTTTTCAACCACAAAACGACGTCTTCAATAACATTCGACAAAATTGTCTAAAGTATATATTTTTCCATATATATAGGGATTGCTTTTCCTTTAGGGTTGGTATCAGTGACGGAGCCACGTGTATTGTAGGTGTGGCCTCGACCCGGGCTAAATTTTAACAAATTATACTTATTATATATAATTATATGATTATATATAGTTTGGCCGAGGCTAAAGCTATAATTTGGCCCGGGCTACCATTTAAAATTTGGCCCTATCTAAAGCTTAAAATATTTTTGGTAAGAGATTTTGGGTTAAGTTGTATTGGGTTATGTATTCAATTTCCACTTGTATAAAAAAATATCTTTAGTAAAATTAAAAAATATTTAATAAAATTATAATTCTTCTTAGTATTTCTGCTTAGGTGCTATGTATTTAATATAATTTAAATGAATAGAGTTATTTTTACAAAATTTTTGTTTACAAATTACACTATGTACTCCCGAAAGTACACTAGGTTACATTATATATTTCCGAAAGTAGATAGTATAATTTGCAAAAATTTGTAAAAAAATTTATAAATAGATCATTCCTAATTTTAAATATATTATAATATGAACTAACTAAAACTAAAAAAAATAAATACACATATAATTTTTTAGCCCGGGCTCAAATTTGAGCCCGGCTCCACCACTGGTTGGTGTATAAATATATTTGAATTAATGTACAAATATATATATATATATATATATATATATATATTAATATTAGTACAACACTAACAGCATAAGCTAAGTCTGGTCTAGTATGAGCCAGATATATTAATTTCTCAACTAGCCGTTGAGATTGTACTTTATCAACTGGAGGACTCTCCTCTTCATAGCCTATCTTGTGATTCTGCTCAATAGGAGTGTTAGAGGATTTACACCCGAGCTTTCCTCTTTCTTTGGGAAGATCGAGAACATATTTCCTCTGGATAATAAAAATTCCTTTTTTTGAATGAGTTTCTTTTATCCCTAGGAAATATCTTAGTTTCCCAAGGTCTTTAATTTCAAACTCAGATGCTAGTCTTGTTTGCAGAATATGTCTCTCCACAAAATCATCACCTGTGATAATAATATCATCAACATACACAAGGAGTACAGTGAGCTTCCCATCTTGGGAGTGCTTAAAGAAAAGAGTGTGATCTCCTTGACTTTGTTTGTATCTTAAGGTCATCATAACCTTAGTAAATCTTCCAAACCAGACACGAGGTGACTGCTTCAATCATACAAAGCCTTTTTTAATCTACAAACTTTATTTTCTCCAATATTCACAGAATCAAAACCAGGAGGGATTTTCATGTAGACTTCTTCTTCTAACTCACCATTAAGGAAAGCATTTTTCACATCAAATTGATTTATATCCCAATTGTAATGAGCATCAAGGGATAACAAGATTCTCACCGTATTCATCTTTGCAACTGGAGTAAAGGTTTCTTCATAATCAATGTCATAGGTCTGAGTGTAACCTTTAGCGACTAATCGAGCTGTATATCTCTCAAGAGTGCCATCAGAATTATACTTCAGGGTATAAACCCATTTGCACCCTACTCTTTTCTTTCCGGTGGGTCTATCAATGACCTCCCATGTTTTATTTTCTCCAACGCATTCATCTCCTCTTGCACGGCTTGAGCCCAATTCTCATCTTTCAATACTTCATGTACTGATTTTAGGATAATGAGAGATAAAAAAAAAATAGAGAGTGAACCTCATCCTTGATTTGTGAGTTTTTTCTCTCATGCCACTGAAAGAAATATTTCTCTAAAATTATTTACAAAAACTTAATCTTGGAGATTTAATATTTATATGGTTAAATTTAATTTTATTTGTTTTAGATAATATTCATATAATAATTTAAATAAAAGAGTCATCAAATTCTAAGACGTAAAAAGTATGTATAATTTTTTATTTCTTTTTTAAATTTAACAAAATAATTTCCTAACTCCATCTAATTTTATTTTGATAATTTTGTCCAAGAGATTATATACTAATTAATTTTTTTTTTTATAGCCTACTAATTAAAACTTCATTTACTTTATTATCTCATATTGTTTATGGTATCTTGTAACCTAGAAATGAATTCGTTTTTACTAAGTGGTTTCAAATGACTTGTATAGAGGTCAGTTTCAGAAATTTCTATACCATAATAGTTTTAAAACAGCTCTTATTTGGTCATTTTATGACGTCAAAAACTCAACCAAAAATTACTGGGAAACTAATTTTAAATAAACAAGTTATTTGGTTATTTATATCACACGTCATAGCTGATATAAATGGGTAAATCAAATGTGATTTATCTTTGAAACATTATATGATGATACTGGATTTGTATATCAAGTTCTTCTACCATAGTAAACAGGTAAGAACAACTAAGAATAACAGAGAAAAAAAGATAGATCGAGAGAATTGCTATTACAAAGTTCGTGTCAACTTGCAATTACAACTTTGTCATTGTCATGTTTGGAATTGTTCTCTTATAGTTCTATGGCTTCTTGGCTTCGGGAAGATCAACTATGATAATTTCAGATAAAGCATTTGAATGTTTATGCATATGCAATGCCAAAATCTGAAGGGTGTCAGTCATCAGATTCTCATTTCCGCTGCTCATGCAGCATGCTCGTGTTCTAGCTAGGTAGAACCATGTGCATTTCAGAATGCAAAATCTAACTATGCTTTAGGGGTTGAAAAGATTCTTCAATGTCCAGCTATGAAGCACCGATTCCGACACGGCGTTTTCGATACGTTCCAAATACATTCTCGATACGACCATTAATTCGCCGATACGATATAATACGTTTGTGATACGTTCCTGATACGTGTATCTGATATGTTGGAAAAAAAGAATCGGAGTATCGGTGCTTCATAGATGTCCAGCTTCTTCATAGTAACAAGTGAGGTAAAATTGATGACAAGAGAGGAAACAGGAGCACAACAACAAGGACAATACCAAGAATGATGGCATAGCAGGTCCACTTCCTAGAGCTCTTTTGATGCTCTCTAGCTTCATGAAGTTGTTCTGTGCCTCGTCTAACAAAAGAACTAGCATGAGCCACATGAGACTCTATGTTGTTGAGTTGTTGTCCTTGAGATTGAACAAGAGCTGCCATGTCCAAAAAAACCTGATGTAGCTCAATTAAGTTTTTCTCTATCTCCTTAACAGCATCATGTCTTTCTTGAATTTCTGATATTGTGTCCATTATCTGACCCCTCCCTTGTTCTTGAATTGCTTTCTGAAGAAAATTTTCACTTTCTCCACTTGATATCAAATTCTCTATAGTTTCTTCATCTGCTTTCTCTCCTGTTATTGTGAAATACCTACGTTCCACTGTTTCCTTGTACTCAAGTTGCATTCTTGCTCTTAACCCTTGAAAATCATCCATCATGTCCTTGAGTTTCTTCCCCAAGCCACCAACCACTGAAGTTCTAGTTCTATCAGCTGAAGAACCTGGACCACACCCTGGAATGTTTCTGTTAGCTGCATTGGAACGCTCTAAAGCTTCAAGCTTACCCTTAATGATTTTAACACGTTTAAGAACCTGCTCAACATCTTTATCCATCCTTGCTCGAAGATCTTTCATGGTTTTAGCATTGTGGACGATTTTGCTCTCTTCATTAGCCTCTTGCAATTTTCTATAGAGCTTCTCAACTAGTCTCATGTCTTCTTTTACATTCTCCACATCTTCAAAGAATTTATCAAGATTAACACTTTCCTTCCCAGCCTCCACATCATCAATGTAGGCCTGCTGCTTCAAGTCACTGTATTTTTTGAATGAGCTTGAGAATAGGTCATTCATTTTTGCAGATTTAGTGAGCAATTAATGCCTAACACTTCTTTTCTTTTTTTTGCTTTATTTTCTTTTCTTTTCTGTTAAATTGATCTCTTCTGTACTTGGTGAATCCAGTAAGAGAAAGCTCATAAAGACAATGTAGATGGTTTGATCTTAACACAGTTTGTATGTGTTCCTTCCTCTGACCAAAATTTTGGGTTGCCTTTGTCCTCTCAACCTCCTATGGATTATGATCAATTTTACAAACGGGGAAGAGAGGCAAAAGCAACCAATTGTGGACCAACAAAAGGCTCTGAGGCAACAAGTCCTTTTTCTTCTTGGGGTGAACGTATTAGAGGTCCATGGTTAATGTGAAATGGGGACCAGCCAAATTAACTTGATACTAATCAAAGAAGGGCGTTTAGAAGTTTGGTATACCAAAGTTTACTCCCATATTAACAAGTGGCAATGCTGTTTTTTATTTCTACTCTCAAATGACTTGGTCTTCTTTTTTCTGTCCTCTCAGCCATTTTGCTCTTTTATTTTTAGGGGTGTTTAATTTTCAGGTGACATTAAAGTTTGTTTAAATAGAAGTTCCCATCACAAGAACATAGGATGAAGTGAAGCCTGCATGCAGGAGACTTGCATTGTTTCGTCATTCCATCAATATATATATTAATTTTTAACCGAAAGTAATGAAGAGAAATGATTATTCTTATAAACTTTGGGATTTATTAGTTGAACCATTTTTTTGGTATTTTAGGTAAAAAAATTATATGTAGACATTGTCAGCATGGAAATCGAAGGGTGTGTAGGAAAATAATGTTAAATGAGAATTACAAAACCCATAAACTTTATATAAATTTCATTTTTGGGTTTATCATATTTAAGGTTAATGAAGAGAAATAGTTATTCTTATAAACTTTATATAAACTTCTGTTTTTATTATTATTATTATTCACATCTCACATGCATTAAGTTATAATGTTGCAAACATATAGGTAATAAAATCATTTGAAAATATTACTACGCTTGGCAAGTAAAATGTTGATTTAATTAGAACTGTGTTCAAACTTAAATTGGCTTTGTAAATTTTAATTAGTTTTAAGTAATTCTTTGTTTAAATTTTATTTTTGAACTACTTTCATGTCAATAGTTCAAGAAATGTATTACAGAAAAAGGTATAGATAGACCCTATACAGACCCTTTGGGAGATCATTTTACTCCTTTCCCCGGCTGTTTCATTTTTTTGTGTTTTAAAAAAAGAGGTATAGCGCTAAATAGTAGCATTGCACCACCACTCCTAAAAGCTTCATTCCCAAGGATAATAATTTAAAATTTCAAGTTGGTAACCACAAGATGATATTTACTTTAGGTGAAGCTGCGAAAATAAAGGAATTAACACACACACAGATACAGAATTTAACGCCAATGATAAGAGAGTCATGTATTATATATGGTAATACTTTTCTTACGTTGAATAAGAAAATTATTATCTCCTACTCAAATAATAAATAGGAGAGAAAAAAAAGTTGAAGGTGAGAAAAAAAAAATCTTGTGGAACCCATTTGAAAAATGTGAGTGTAGGAGATAATACTTCTCTTATGTAACATAAGAAAAGTATTACTCATATATAGTGTAGGAGATAATACTTCTCTTACGTAACATAAGAAAAGTATTACTCATATATATATATATATATATATATATGGGTTGAGTGTGTGCTCTTTTAAAAGATATAAGGTTGTGTCTTTTAGCAATTATAATTATATATATATAAGTAGTATATAGCTATAATATTAAAGTTATATTTTTGTTTCACTTTTCACGTCAACAGACACTTATGAAGAGAAAAAAAAAGAAGTATAAATTTAATATTATAACTATGTTTTACCCGTGATACATAATTATAACTGATAAAAAGAAACAACCTTGTGTACTTTTTTTTTCTCAATATATATATATATATATATATATATATACGAAAAATTAAAAATTCAGTCACTGGACTGTCCAGTGAGTGAATTTTATATATATATATATATATATATATATATAGAGAGAGAGAGAGAGAAATATTACAATGGTGTTCTTTGAGGTGTTCTCCCGGGAGAACATAGATTATAATTTTACTATAATTGTGTTCTCGCGGGAGAACATAGTGCACTGGACCGATTTTTATATATATATATATATATATATATATATATATATATATATATATATATATATATATATATATATATGGATTGGTTATTCTACCTTTTTTTATTTTTTGCGTACTTTTGCCTACATTCTTCAACACCGTTAGAGATAAAAATGATAAGAGTGATAAGCAAAAGTAGGCAATAGAAAATATAGTTTGTATTTTTTATATTTAACTTAAACATTAAAAACATTTTACAAATTTTAACTTAACGGCATCATAATGAAAATGTAAAACTCTTTAAACTGGTTACAAATAAAAAAAATAAGTACTTTAAATTAAGGAAAAGTTGTACTTACCAGTAGTGTTTTATTTTGGTATTTTAAATTAGAGAAATACTTCTCTACCATGAGAGAAAATTTGTTTCTTACATTAATAAAAAATGTAGAGCCCACAAGTTAAAGAAAAGAAAAAATTGCAGGTACATCTTTTTATGTCTATGTGAGGTAATTATCTCCTACAATTGGAGAAAACAATTTCCCTTTAAATTAAGTATTTCAGTACTCACAAATCAAAACTTATTTATCACACAGTATTTTATTTCAGCACATTCTCTGTGGTATCACTATAATGTAGAACTTAAAATAAAAACAACTATTTTCTTGTGGAGAAGACAACACTTGTATTTCTCTTTTTCTTGTTATATTTTGCTTACAATATGGATTACTTTATATAGGCACTAGATTGCCTTTTCATGAACCTAAACATTAAATTAGCCATAAACCACAAAACTTAACTTCCAACTCTTGGCCTCTCTAACTCTTGGCCTTTCACTCTCTCTAACTCTTGGCCTTTCACTTATCTAAACTCATGACTCCTTAATTAAGACTATTAAATATAAAACTAACAAAACATTTAAAGTTTATTCAACAATTCTCCTTCATAAACTTAAATGGTTCTGCCATCTTTCATCCCAAGCATCTTCTTGCAATTGTTGAGCAGCAACGTCGGCAGTGGCTTTGTGAAGATGTCCCCGACTTGCTCTTGACTGGTCACGTGTGTTAGCTCCACATTTCCTTCCTTTACTTGATCCCGGATGAAGTGAAATCGGACGTCAATATGCTTGCTTCTTTCATGATTTACCGGGTTCTTGGCTAGCTCTATAGCCGACTTATTGTCAATTCGGATCACAGTTTGACCGACTTGTTTTTCCTCCAACTTGCTTAGCAAATTCCTGAGCCACATTGCATGACAAACACACCAAGATGCAGCTACATATTCAGCTTCACATGTCGACAGTGTCACAATAGGTTGCTTCTTCGAAATCCAGGTGAATGCCGTGTTGCCCATGAAAAACACATAACCAGCCGTGCTTTTTCGATCATCTACGTCTCCACACCAATCACTGTCAGAATATCCAATCAACTTGTATTTTGCCGAGCTCGAGTAGTGTAACCCGTGTGAAACTGTACCTTGAACATACCTCAGAATTCTCTTTACCGCCTTCCAATGTGTGTATCTCGGCTCCTCCATGAACCGACTTACTATGCCGACACTTAACGAGATATCCGGCCTCGTGCATGTGAGATAACGTAGGCTTCCCACCAAACTTCTGTACTTGCTTGCATCAACACGGTCTCCTCCATCAAACTTAGAGAGTTTTGAACCGGGTTCCATTGGTGTTGAAACTGGGTTGCAATCTTCCATCTTGTACTTCTTCAAGATCTTTTTTGCATAAGCCTCCTGTGACACGAAGATTCCCTTCTCATTTTGTTTTACTTCCAAACCAAGAAAGAACTTCATCAAACCGAGATCTGTCATTTCGAACTCTCTTGTCATTGTGCTCTTGAACTCTTGTATCATCTTGGCATTGTTTCCCATAAAAATGAGGTCGTCAACATAAAGAGCCACAATTAACAAGTCTCCTCCATTTTTCTTGACATAAACAGCATGTTCATATGGACATTGTTCAAGTCCATTCTCCTTGAAATATTTGTCAATACGAGCATTCCATGCCCGTGGTGCTTGCTTCAACCCGTAAAGTGCTTTCTTCAATCTCAGCACCTTCTTCTCTTCTCCTGCCTTCATGTAGCCCGGCGGTTGTTCCACATAAACTTCTTCTTCAAGAACACCATTCAGAAATGCCGACTTTACATCCATTTGATGCATTGGCCATCTGTATTGAGCAGCCTGTGAGATGAGTAGCCGAATTGTCTCCATCCTTGTAACAGGGGCAAACACCTCGTCATAGTCAATTCCAGCCTTCTGCTTATAACCTTTTGCAACTAGCCGAGCTTTATATCGTTCTATCTCCCCTCGAGCATTCATCTTCTTCTTGAACACCCACTTCACTCCAATGGGCCGACTTCCTTCTGGTAGCTCGGCTAACTCCCATGTGTTATTTCGGTCAATGGCTTCTATCTCCTCATCCATGGCATCTTGCCATTTCTTATCTCGGATGGCTTCTTCAAAACTTATGTTCTCAGAGTCTGCAAGAAGACAAACAAAATGTACCTCACTTGTTGACTCATATATGTCTTGTATGCTTCGCATCCTGGGTTGTCGTACCTCATCTTCATCATCAGAAGCTTCAGGACTTGCCGGGTTGATAATTTGTGTTGAGATTCCGTCTTCAAAGTTTACCTCAGAAGAATTGTTCCAGTCCCACTTATTTGCTTCATTGAGCTTTACATCTCTGCTTACTATGACTTTCTTGTTGATGGGGTCAAACAGCTTATACCCCTTTGTTTTTTCATCATATCCAATAAAAACATATTTCTTGCTTTTATCCTCGAGCTTGGTTCTGAGCTGGTCCGGTATGTGTGCATAGGCTATACTGCCAAAAACTCTGAGATGAGCCACTGAAGGCTTTTGACCACTCCATGCTTCCTGTGGAGTTTTATCATCCAAGTTCGAATGTGGACATCGGTTCTGCACATACACAGCACACTGCACAGCTTCCGCCCAAAACTCCTTCGGCATCCTTTTGTTCTTCAGCATTGACCGAACCATGTCAAGAATAGTCCGGTTCTTCCTTTCAGCCACGCCATTCTGTTGTGGTGAGTATGGTGCTGTTAGAAACCTCCTTATCCCCTGTTCCTCACAGAAAGACATAAACGCTGTTGAGGTATATTCCCCACCTCTGTCAGACCGCACCGATTTGATATAGCTTCCTGTTGCCTTCTCAATCATCACCTTGAACCTTTTGAACACATCAAACACCTCGGACTTCTCCTTCAGAAAGTAAACCCAAGTTTTCCGTGAGAAATCATCAATAAAGGAAATAAAATACTTCTTACCGCTGAAGGAACCCGGATTGATGGGTCCACACAAGTCGGTATGTATTAGTTCCAGAGGTTGCTTAGCCCGGAATCTTGCCATCTTCTGAAACGTGGTCCTGGCATGCTTGCCAAGTACACAACTCTCACAAAACTTTCCTTCAAAGTTGATGTCAGGTAACCCTTCCACCATCTTCTTCTTAGCCAACTCGGTTAGACCACCATAATGTAGGTGACCAAACCGGAGATGCCAAAGTGACGCCTTATCTTCCACCTCGGCTTGTAAACATTCAACCTGTATACATTTCAGATTTAGTTTATACATACGATTCTTACCCATTTGAACCCGAACTATCAGCCGACCTTGCTCATCTTTCAAATACAATACCCGGTCTTTCATAATAACCGAGTAACCTTTCTCCATCAGTTGACCCATGCTTAAAATATTGCTTTTTAGGTCGGGTACATAGTACACATCTCGAATTGAGCCAATTAACCCGTCCTTTTGTAGGAAACAGATCGTACCTCGGCCTTTTACCTCAACCTTTGAGGCATCCCCGAACGAAACATGTCCGGTTTCCACCTTTCTCATCTCCTTGAAGAAGTCCTTATGTCCGCACATGTGGTTGCTCGCACCCGTGTCAAGATACCACTCCATGTCATCGTCTGGACTTCCTTTACTGTGTGTCATTAACAAGACACCATCCTTCATCTCGCCTTCTGTGGCTAGGTTGGACGTCTCCTCCACCTTTTTCTCCTCTCTGCATTCTCTTGCGAAATGTCCGACTTTGCCACAGTTGTAACACTTGTCCGAGTTACAATCTTTTGCATAGTGACCAAACTTTCCACATTTGTAACACTCGATGTTTGAATAATGTGACCGACCTCCTCGTCGACCTCGTCCTCTTCCTCTCCAGTTTTGTTGATTTGACTGTCCTACCTCATCACTATACACTTCTTGACTTCGGCCTCGACCTCTACCACCACGACTAGTACCTCGTCCACCGCGGCCACGTCCTCTACCTCGAAAATTTTGAGAATAGAGCATCTTCTCATCTTTAATTGTTGCTTTGGTCTGAAGTGCCTGCTCAAGAGTTTCCTCCTTCTTCTTCTTTCTTTGTTCATGCGCTTCAAGGGAACCCGCCAACTCGTCAATGGTGAGTGTAGACAGGTCCTTGGACTCCTCTATGGCACAAACCACGTTTTCGAACTGGTCTGTCAAAGATCTCAAGATTTTCTCCACCACTCTGGTGTCAGGTATATCTTCTCCATTCCGTTTTAACTGGTTCACAATTCCTTGAACCCGGGCAACGAACCCGGATACTCCTTCCGTGTCCTTCATCTTTATCATTCCCTCCAACTCGGCACGAAGGGTTTGAAGTCGGACTTGTTTAACCCGGTTAGCTCCTCTATAGACATTTGCTAAGATGTCCCAGGCTGCCTTTGAGGTCTCACAATTTGCTATCTTCTCGAACCCGGATTCGTCTACAGCTCGGAAGAGCATGAATAACGCCAGCTTGTCTTTTGCACGCGTCTCTTTCAACGCTTTGGTTTGAGCCGCCGAATGGCCTCCAGTGTCCTGTGGTTCTACAAAACCTGCTTGAACATTCTCCCAAGCGTCCTGGGATCCGAGAAGAGCCTTCATTTGGATGCTCCAATTCTCGTAGTTCTCCTTCGTCAACTTAGGTAGTGCCATATCACTCCCCCTCTCCATAGCTCTGATACCAATTTGTGGTATCACTATAATGTAGAACTTAAAATAAAAACAACTATTTTCTTGTGGAGAAGACAACACTTGTATTTCTCTTTTTCTTGTTATATTTTGCTTACAATATGGATTACTTTATATAGGCACTAGATTGCCTTTTCATGAACCTAAACATTAAATTAGCCATAAACCACAAAACTTAACTTCCAACTCTTGGCCTCTCTAACTCTTGGCCTTTCACTCTCTCTAACTCTTGGCCTTTCACTTATCTAAACTCATGACTCCTTAATTAAGACTATTAAATATAAAACTAACAAAACATTTAAAGTTTATTCAACATTCTCCTCCAATCTTTCATCACATTATCAACAGCACATAGTATTTTTTGGTACATAATGGAACATTGTTTAAATTTACTTTCAAGAACAGCCATGACATTAGTCTTTTATAGGAAGACTATCAATTGAGCTTGACCAATTGGTAAAAGTTGTACTTCTGGGACATTAAGTTAAGGGCAGAAAATCCAGTATCTTTTCACTCCAAAAGGGTCTTGCAAGATCACGGTAGCGACAATTTGAGCAAGAGAATATTCATAATTAAACAGTGGATTAGATTTGGCTGGGACTACATCAAGAGTTTAAAGGGAGAAATATACAGCTGATAGGAGATATAAGTGGATGAGTGCATTTTCCCATAAAACAACCAATATGTCTCTCACCTATCATTGGTTGTAGACAGAAGGTTGCCTGCTGAAACAGGTACAACTGTGCAGCCAATCAAGAGAAATAGCAACAGAACTTACATTTTGTAGACACAGCTTACAGACTAAGAATAAATTGAGAGAACAAATTAGGCAAAGTTACATATTAAGTGTTGTTGAAATCAGGTGGCACGGTGAGCTTTCAAAAGAAACTAAATAGCTTCAGCCCACTGCTCCATTCAGCTGCATCCCATAATTTCCCTACACACACCGCTATGTCCACTTATATTACCATGACATAATGGTTTTGTTCACCAATTTCCTTTCTTCCTACCCCTCTTTATGTACAGACATGAAAAAGCAAGAAGCCGAAGTGGATGAATGTACAGCAAAATCTTTCCCCACTTCAATATAGCTTTTCAGACGTGTCAATTATGGCTAGCGCCAATATGAATTTCACACATTCATAGACAAAGATTGGGCATGTTCCTTATCAGCATTATGACTATTACTGCCACGGGCAACACCATTGCTAAGTTTCTCTTCCCTCACTACATCTCCAACCTGCTGCAATTGACTGCCTGATGTATCTCCAGTACCAGAGTTCAACCCCGTCTGCTGCTTGAGATACCTCTCGGTAGCATCATGGAGCAACTTCATCATGCCGCCAGAATCTGAACCGGGTGATAATTCTTCTTCTCGCTCTGGCTGGATATTGAGATCAATTTGGCCTTTGAATGGTGAAGCAGATGATTTTATCCGGTTAGGATCATCATCAGAACCATCATTGCCCTCCTTGTTCTGGTTTGGGCTACTTTCACCCGTGTTACTACAAGGCAAAGAATCATCATCAATCAAAATTTCAGATGAAGGTAATGGCTGAGGATGCTGTTGCTGCTGCTTTTTACGTGTTGTCTCTGCTTCTCTTTCTGATTGTTTCTTCTCACGCCGTAACATAAGGGTACGGAAACGACGCTTCACTGTCAGGCAGACATTACATGTGCATGTCTGCTTATGCTTGGGGCCCTTTCCACTGGGAGGCTGAATGCAAACAATGCAAGAGCAGCCAGGTCTATGACGTGGGTGTTTCGTTGTGGCTTGGGCAGATGATGGGAGTGCCTCACCCTCTCCCAGGATGGCTAGATTTGCAAGTGTGTCAAGTCCCTCCAAAGCTTCAGCATGATCAGGATCCTGCTTGGTGGCCTTTATTTTCTTGGAAACAACTGTAAAACAAAAGCATTTAACGACATAGTAGTCTTCATACCCCAGTTTAACAATTCATTGTATTGAAATTAAATCATACATAACAAGGAATCTGAGACATTGGATTCAAGTGAAGCAATCACAAAATTCAAACCTGAATTACAAGAGGGTAGCAAATTCTCAAGTTGTTCCGCTGTCAGCTCTTGCACAGCTGAACAAGAAGATCTGGCAGCATAGAGGATTCCACAAATAAAAATAATGCACTAATGTATTGGTTACATTTTTGTATAGACTTGTAATAAAGTTTGAGCAAATGCTTCTGCAGGGCACCTAGTTAGATTAATGATGTGCTTGGTGCAAGTAAACATCGAATAAGTTGAGGGGCAGAGGGTGAAAATTGACAATGTAACCTAACATGATGCTTCAAACTCCTCTTCCACTTTTTGTATTTTAGTTTTACTGTTTTTGTGGTGGCAATTTTGTAATTGTAAAGATTCGTTAATGGAATTTTCGAAAATAAATCCAATTTTTTTCAATTTTAAATTGCTTGCTTTATGTTGGCAATCTAGTAATCATGAAGGCGCGTTAATAGCACTTTTGTAAATAAATTCAACTGCTTTTTAACTTAAGATTCAGCTGCACTCAAACAAGTTTTCTTGTTTTTTAATTTTCAAAATCTACATTACAAAACAGTTTTGAAGAACTAAAAACCAAAATCAAATTCAAACATAGCCATACATTTATTTACTGCCACCATATTAGGAAAAGATACTAGTTTGCACATGCTTGATGCATTGAATGGTTAAGGAAACGACCTCTTGAAATGCATGACTTTTGGTCCATACCAATGGTCTTAAATGAAATGCATTCTTATTCACTCAGAAAAGCTAATAATTGATTTCATCTGCCAATTTGTAGCTCAAAAAAACTAAAGATAACATAAGGGACCAAAAATGCCTATGATAATTGAGAGAATGGACCACTCTTGTACCTTTCTGGATCCCATGAATTATCAGAACACGTCCATTTTGATGGAAGAAGTGCACTTGCTGGCAATTTGCGCCACTTGAGACAATCTTCGCATTGAGCCCACTGGATCTTTTTACTGGCACAAATAAAGTTCATTGCTGGCAATTAATTTACATAGTTAAATTAACAAAATAAATCACCCAGTCTAAATGAGAAATTAAGTGAATTATACATATAAAAAAAAAACGCACGTCTCTCTTAGGAACTAACCGATAACACATGCACAACAATAAAATATATACATAACATCCCTTCGGAAGGTGCAGAAACATTCAAAAGCCCATGCCTGTCTCCCGGTGAGAGCAACCATATAAAATCAAATCCAAAATAACATCATAATAAAAGATGAATAAATAAATAAGTGTATTTAAAAAAAATATCATTGGTTTCCATTAGCCATGCTGTGCACACAACAGAACATCATTCCACATTCTCTGGAAGATATATAAGATATATCAACATAAAAATTTAAAAAGAAAAAAAAAATTTGAACCAAATCTAATTAAGGATAGGTGATTTACCCCACATTATCACTGGTGAAAATTGTTGGCTTCCCAAGCACTGGAGCATCCTGCAAAAGCATTCTCAGCATAAAGGTTTTCACAATGCTTAGTAATTCCAAAAACTCTTTCAAATGAATAAGCAACGAGAAAGATGACAACAAAGAGAGACACTACAATTCCAATCCAACATTGGATGTACAATTCTAGTGGCTTCAATATTTTAAGCCAACGATGTATTACGGACCAAGGGCTACAGGAGGGCAGGGAAGAAGAAAGGTTTTGGAATTCAAAGATCTAGCGTACACAATCCTCAACCAAAAACAGTTGAGGATCATTCATGAGAATTCAAATGCACAAATTAACTCTCCTCCCATCCCTTTATTTCCCTGTCTGCTTAGCCTGTGACTTCTGAACTTTCATAACTCCACTCATGAGTTTTATAACAACATATAGGATTGATAGACTACATTCCAACTAAGACTACATAGTGAATCACCTATATTACCTGCATCATATACACATCAGCAGTATCATTTTGTCAGTTTTATATGACTAAAGGATATAAAGAATTACTCTTCAACGAAGTATATCAATGTTTATTATTGGTGATCACCTTAAGAAAGCAAAGTTTGAATGGTAGGTTTAGATCATCACAACACTAAAACTATAATAAAATTAGCAGTTCAAGCTATTACTGAAATTGAAGCAAGAGGAAAGGTACCTCATATTCCTCGAATTCAAAACCTTCAATCACCACAATGCTTGGAACATGGCTGGGAGGAGGACGGAGTAGACCTTGAGCTTCTTGCCATGTGATCTTCAGCTCTATTAGATCCTCATTTTCTATTCTTAGACGTTTACTCTTTGAACCCAATATGCTGCTTTTTCTCTTTCTAGACATTGAAGATTTGCTCCCCAATGCTTCTTTTGCGATGTATCCTGACTTATCCACTTTAGACCATGAACCAGGATCAGCCAATTCAACCTAAATGACAGGTGAAAAATGCAACCAAGAATGAGAATATCTTAAATGTCGAACATTAGCAATTACAACAGAGTTAGTGTGTGATACTAACTTCACCATGTGCAGAAAATCCATTTCCAGTCTTATTAGTTTCATTGTCCTGCAAAAAGAAAAATATGCAAACAGATGTAAATTATCAGTTGACAAATTCAAAATTTGACCAAACTGAATAACTGGGTACACGATGTATAATATACAAAATATGCAACAAAAATAACAGATTATTTATTAAATTGATAAATTATCCTTTATTAGAAAATATCCACAACTATAAGATCAGTCATAGTAACCTGAGCTGAATCCAGACAAAATACAAAATTGAAGTCCAAAACTACAACGGGGCATAATAGAACCTCAAGTCTGGATCCAAAAAATCTCCATTAAGAAAAATGTTGATTCCGAACACACGTCTGCTAACTAATTTCAAGTGTATACTTTTTCATACAAGCATCCAGCTAAAGATAGGCCTAAGCAAACAAAGCTTCAATCAACTATTTAACTTACGCTCAAACATATAGGTACACAGTTCAGAAAATTATACATTGCAGCTGTTCAAGCAGTTACCTGATCAGATGGCATAGCACTTGAAGCCTTTCTAAATCCCATAACCAACCTCCCTTCTGGCTCCAACCGGCTAAATGTTACTGAGAAAATCAACTCAGGTCAGCCATGAAACAAGAACTCAAGCAAACAATCAATCACAGCAAGATGGTAGTACAACACAGTATAGAAATGAGAGAGGGAAATTGTCAAGCACACAAGTACATAGACAAAAGGATTCAAGCTCATACTGGAGGTTCAGGGAATGTTTGTGGTGCACATGACATCTGGGAGGCATGGGTGGCCACTGACCAGCAACTCTGATTTCCAGCCGCGTCTGTGGCCTACACCATGGTTTGTGTAACCAGAGATGGTTTAGGTTCATTTTGTCCTTTAGGTACATAGCCTCTAGCCAGGCAGAAGAAAGTGATTATGACGCAGAGATTGAAGGGTGCTAGTGTTGGATGAATCTTGGATTGATGGGTTTACAGTGTTTCGATTATGGAGATGCAACAAGTTCAGCAAGGCTCAGTGGCTGACCAGAGCTCTGCTGGTTAGGTGATGGGGGTTTATTTGGAAACGATGGCTACGGGTGCTGCATGTATGTTTGACCAGAGGAGATTCCAATAGATGGATCAGGTTTGGGTTGGTGCTTTGGTGTGTTTTGCAGCATGTGACAAGTGCATTTTGAGATCATCAGTTATCTTCCCTTCTTTCTTCTATGTGCTACCAAGGGTATCGTGTGGAATGTTTTCGATGACCAGGGGTGTCGTGAAGGACCACCAAAGTGTGTGACTAAGGATGTCATATGTTTGGGAACAGAAGTCATCCCAATTTCTTGTGATTTTTACCACCCAGAAAACTGCGACTAAGGATGTCACAGGTTTGGGAGCAGGAGTTTCTCAGTTTCTCTTTTTAATTGGACATTGGAGTTTCTCTTCTTCTCGGAAATTGGATGGTCCAGCATTTTCTAATCTTCTTCTCTATGCTATGTTTCAAGTGCTGAGTTTCTTTTCTCTTGGTGATAATTTCTTGTTAAGATGAGATATGTTATTTGTCTTATGTTTGTGAGTTTGTTACTAGTAGCAAGCTAAGGATTAGTGAACTTTAACTTCAAGGCAAGGGTTAGAGAATAATAAAAATATCTTTAGGTTATTTTAAAATATCTTTCTTGATTGTTTCCTTAATTAGGACTGTGTTTGTACCAGCAGTATTAGTACTTAACAAGGCCATAAGAAAAATTCATGAAAATCTGACTCATTAAGCTAAAGTTCCAATTAGCAGGAAGGAAACAAGAAGAATATTCTATATATTCCAACACATGAATCACCTTCACGATAACATCTCACCTGTGTCACCTGCTTGCAACTGCATGGACTGTATGCATGGAGTGACACCCTCTAAAACATACATTCTGCTGTTATTGTTTGGCCAGAACCGAAACTGAAATATCCATTCCTTGCCTTTTGCATCAAGGATTTTAAGTGGCAATCCTTCAGGCTGAGAAATTGGTGGGAAGTAGGTCTGTCTCATGGAGAAGATATATTACTATAATATAACCCTTGATTAAATATTCATAAAAGAATAAGATGGCCTTACCAAAAATTTAAAACAGACTATTGCTAATGCCCAGAAGCAATCCCACAATTGCACACAGCATCCAAAATAATGCAGATGAGGGACTCTACTCTCCAGTTAATTGATACTATACTTGAGTAATGAGTATGTAAAGATTGCATTGCAGTATATACCATGGAAACAGTTGGATTATCAGTATATTAACAAGATACAGTTTTAGCATGCTTAGGAAGAATAATACTTTCCATTTTCTTGAAGTATGAGCATTGGTAGGCTAACTACAGCCTTATTTCTATAATTTTCTCTTTTTTTATAGAAGAAAAATTTTATTTTCAGAGAATACAAAAACGGAACACGCACACATCCTTCCAGAGTAAAGAATACACAAGAAAAAAGACACGGTAGCACAACAAAGCCTCCCAATACCGCTATAAATCAGTCAAAGGAATTCCCAAAAGCAGACAATTAGCAGAGATAACAAAGAAGCCAGGAAGACTATCCAATCATAAGTCATGTTGGGGTGAAAACCTTTTCATTATTACTCTAGCATATAGTCTAATCAAATACATCACCCTACATTGAACATTGATATGTCCCAAAGCTATAAAGTGGTAATAGATTGTTGGACCAAATTCGCTCATTTCATCACACTTTGCCATCCCTACTCAGCAAAAATGGCTGATAGATTCATTAAAAAGGTTGTAAGGCTTCATGATTTTCCTTCTACAATTGTTTCAGATAGGGATAAACACTTTATGAGTAAATTCTGGACAGAATTGTTTAATCAAGCTAGAACCAAGCTGAAATTTACTTCATCTTATCATCCTCAGTCAAATGGACAAACTGAGATTCCTAATAAATGTGTGGAGACTGGAGAATTATTTGAGTTGAGGTGCTTTACCAATCCAAGGCCCAAACAGATTCAGTGGGCGAATTTTTGGTATAATACCAATCGTGGAGCCACACAATTGACTCCTTTCAAGGCTCTTTATGGAAGAAACCCTCGTACATTGTTCAAGAGTGTTAACATACCATCTACTATGGATGAAGTAGATCACAGCTTATGTCAGATAGAGACAAAATTCTTCATGAACTTAAGGAAAAACTCTGCCAAGCTCAGAATTGTACGACAATGCAAGCAAATCAATACAGAAGAGAATTGGAGTTTGAGTATGGAAATCTAGTTTTCCTCAAAATTCAGCCTTATCAGCTTAAATCCCTAGCCAAAAGACTGAATGAAAAGCTCAGTCCGTGATTCTATGGCCCATAGAAGGTTCTTGAAAGGGTGGGCCAAACTGCCTACAAGTTGGAACTACCCCCTACTTGTCGCATGCTTCCTACTTTTCACATTTCTTGCTTAAGAAGGCTATAACAGTCTGACTGAACATCAAGATATTCCTCCAATGCTTTCTGAGGAATGGGATCTGCATGTACAGCCCAAGGCTATGCTAAATCCTCATGTAACTCCTGCAGGATTGCTTGAAGTGCTAATCAAATGGCAAGGCCTCCCTGGTTTTGAGAATTTGTGGGAGTCAGCTGCGACCATGTAGGTGCCATATTTTTGTGGGAGTATTGTTGGGAAGCCATCTATAGGAGGCGATGCGCAACAGGGAATCACACCCTAAAGTGGGTCCAGAGACATGAGTGGAAAATTAATGGGAACGCACAAGCATAAGTGAGAAATTAAAGGGTATGAGTGAGAAATTATTAGTAAGGGAGATGGAAAGATTGAGAGGGTGTGCAGAGGGGAACAAAGTGTGGGAAAGCATCAGAAAAATCGTACAGAGAGAAATTGGGAGAGACTAGAGCCTCTTGGATGCTCTAGGTTATCTTTCTTTCATATTTGCCATATTTCTGCCACTGTAATATGTTTCAGACAGTCTGATATCAACTTTATAGCAATAATATTCAAGTTTTCATTCTAGAGTGTTTCTTCTATGTTAGATTCCTAACAGATATTTTCTTGGTTTTTACTCTCTGGTCCGGGGAAGACACTCATCCTGACCCCTCCCAGTTTCTACAATCTATATTTATTATCATTACTTTCCAGGGAAATACATGTGAGAGAAGAACAATATCATTATGTCATACAAACTTACTACAAAAATTAGCACCTCTTTGGATAATATACACTAATTTACGTTCTAAAAAAGGAGCATATCACAGCACATTACAGGGAAAAACAAGAGAATTATGGCATGCAGGCATTACAAAAGAAAGACAGACAATTGTTAATTATGATAAATTCAGTTTATTATGAAGATAAAGCATCCACAGAACTTATACTCAATCCAAAAATACTTTCCCAACAATAGCTTGAAGAAAGAATCTCAAGACCAACCTCAGCACACTTCTTTGGTAGCACTAAACGCCCAATTCGCCCAGCATCACTGGCACTCAAGGTTTTTTGAAACAAGGGAGTAATTACAGAATTAGAGCTTATATGAAGTTAAGAAAATGTTGCTTCCTGTATGACTTTAGACATAATTGGAAAATGAGGTGAATTAAAAAAGTTCTAAACCACCACTGTGATCATATTTGAATTGAAGGATACTCTATAGATATTTGCTGTAGCTCCAGATCCGTACACCTGGGCCAGTACCGTGGCAGTAACTGGTTTCTTCCTCGGGCATCTGCTCGAGGCCGTCCATTGCGAACCTGAGCTTCACCTGATGAGTCAATCGTTAAATGCATAGTGCCACTAAATTGCTTTCCTGGAGGAGGTGGAGTTTGTTGTGGATGACTTCCAGCTACCCCAATTTGACCATTTCTTTCATTTGGAGATGAATAAGGTACAGACAAACCAAATGGTTGAGGAGATGGTTCTTCCTTCAGAGAAGAAGGCTGTTGGCACATATTTAAACACGAACTTGATTTGTCATCATTCCTCATTCCTGCAGTATAACAAAGAATCAGATTATGTATTCATCTCCATGTGGTTAAGCGACTCCTTTACCTCATAAACGTGATAACAGAAAAGGTAATATGTTGAGAGAAGGTCAACAACTGGATTACCATTCATAAGCATCATTTCTCGTGTGCCAAGCTTAACATTCCAATTAACTGATATTCCAGACAAATCCTCATTTTTCTTTTCCAAAGACGAAGCAGGTAACCTTTCATTGCCATAAATTTTGTCAAAGCCATTTGATAATTCAACTAGAGAGGGCACATCTGGAAGCAGGTCGGATGAAGAAACTGAATTGAACAGACTGGGTGCTTGCTTCCATGGTACAGGACCTGATCCAGCTAATTGACTCCAACTTTTGGCAGACAGGTCTCTAAGTCTTTCAGATAAACGATTTTGAAGGGAAAAAGATTGTGGCCACGGCAGGTTAGATGTCTGAGATACAGATAACAGAATAGAGTTACTATGCCAAAAATGTTGCATCCAAGCAGAACTTATAATGAGATATTGTCCAAGCATCATGCCACAACCATCATTTGAAGCTCATTTGCTTGTCATGGAGTTTAAGATTGGCAAAAGGGCATTTGAAACTAAGGGGGAAAGGATACTTTTAGACCTTGGGTAGAAAAGCAAAGTCAAGCCCATACTGGATTGATATTTAAAAAAGTTAAGACGTCCCAAACAAAAATAAGAGTGTGACCATAAAAGATGTGGAAATAAAGGGAGGGGAAAAGGAAATAAAAAGGAAAAATTCAATGCTAGAGGGGTGTCAAAAAACAGAGTGCACAATATATAGCAGACATGTCTAGCCATAACTTAATAAAAGAGGAGATAAGGAAAAATAAACTAATACTCAAACATTAACAAATGCAACTTTCTTTATAATTGATTCTATTAAAAAATTAATTATTTATTATTACCAGAGAGAAAGAAGAATTCCAGCTTCAAAATATTTCAATTTTGTAGCATACTTCTACCATGAACTGATCCTTTCAAGATTAACTGTCAAATGAAATGTTTAATTTCGCACGAGACAAATCTTTACCTAATTCTCCATTGATAATGAAATGGAAACTTCTCGAGTTCATTTCACTGGAAATGGATCAAAAAAAGGATCTATATAACCCATAGGACGCTCATGCTATGCAAAGGACTGTAAGTTAAGCCCAAAGGTACAAATGTCCTCACGATCATAGAGAAACCTACCAAAACAATATTTTTGCGGGCACATGCAAAGCATTCAATTCCTCCAGGATCCAACAACACAAAGGCATGACTTGAAACAATACACCCACAATGAATCCGCTGCAAAGAACGATTCATCATCAGTTAAAATTAAATAATTCGAACTCGGCTTTGGGGACCTATGTAAAGCTATTTGCATCTAACATGGTAACATAAATAAAGCACTTTAAGCAACTACAATAAAGATTTGGCTCACCTTTCTACAAGTATCACAATTCCTCCAACCAGAAGCATTTGAGTGAAAAATTTCACAGAATGTCCCTTCTTCAAAAGCAGAACTAAGTATCACGGAAACAACCAAATTTTAGAGAAGGAATGGCACGTATGCATCATGTAAGAAAACTGTTGGCAATATAGTATCCCACATCATTACATTGTTGTTATGTAATTGACATAGTCAATCTATATAATAGAGTCTCCGTTATGCTATTGAGACACGGATTTCAACATATACCTCTCATTTTCTTGTTATTCAAAAAAACTATATCATTACAAAACATATGATAAGCAACAGGCAAAAATATTTACATATGGCCAATAAAATTCTTGATCGAGACATTCGTTATCCAGTAGAACAAACCACAGAAAATTTATTTATTTGTTCTTTCCATTATAAACAAACAGAGTGAAAACGAATGTTTATGCAATCAGTGAGGTCAAACTCTGTTATTGAACATAATAAAATATCTTGTGGCAGTGAGAACCTCTCCATGCTAACGTATATAGTTATTAATAGCACATAGCACACTTACAGCGACAAGGGCTTCAAATGCTACAGCAAATAGTGCATCTCATTAGCGCTTACGAAAAATGTAACACATTAATTTTAATTTTTTTTTTTGGTATATTTAATATATCACATAAAACACTTACATCTTTACCCTTGCATATTTGCAAAGGGATTCATTGCCTCTTTGCAAATATGTAATGGTAATACAGCGGACAAAGATTACTCTCATCCCTAACCTCAGTAGTAGGAGTGATTTTTTTTTTTTATATTTAATATAATTCAAAATGACAACAATATGTAAATAAACTGCTGATGTGCACGAAAAACTAAGCTTGCGCCTTGCAGTGAATAAATAACTCATACAACTCCAAAATTTAACTGAACTAACCATAAAACACAATACCAAAACACTTGAAATCATAAATATATCAATCTTGAAAAAAGAAGAAGAGACCCTCTGCATTTAAACTAAAATCATCATAGTTTTGTCTCTTGAGTTCAAAACTAGTTCACAATTCATAGCACAAACCTAATAGCTAGTGCACAACCATGTTAACCGAAATAGCCTCGAATAGAAATAGTTGAAAACAACAAACAAACTAAAGCAGTGAACATTTGCAGAAGGAATACCCAAACCCAGAAAGTTGAGCCAATATCCCAATCTCGTAAACTAACTGGCACGTGTAACTTCAAATAAAACACTGTACAAGTCAACAAAATAGTGGGAAATGGTAAAATTACTAACCCGCATCGATCGCAAAGCTCGGCTAGATCTCCGTTACGGAGTCTCCAACCTTTCTTAGGTCTTTCGGACTTCAATTCTTTGCAGTCAGAATTGAAGCAGAGCTTGGAGGAGGACGAAGAAGAAGACGAAGCAGAGGCCATTCAAACTTGAAAACCAAGGGAATGAATACACAAACCCCAACTTGGGAATGGTTGGTGCGGCCTGATCTGCAATCATACGTGAGAGGGGTTTTAGAGAGAGAAAATACAGCGACTGTTTTTCAAGTGTGAGAGAGAGAGAAACAAAATGAGGAAATGAGTTTTAAAAAGTAGTAGTAGTAGTTGTAGTGCTACTATTCATTCGGCGTCGTCGTTTTCTCTCTCATTCTCTCCCTCCTTTCTAAACTTTTTCTTTCATTTTTTTTTATTTTATTCTATTTTATTTACCATGGTGCATGATTTCGTATTGCGGGACATCAACCAAAGTATCTTGGCTTGGCAAATTTTTTATCAAATGTCACATGAATATATTTTTACAAAAATAAAAAAATAAAAATCTGACTATCACACAATGTAATTCGTTTTTTATCAAATGTCATGTGAATCAGTTCAACAAATTATATTACGTTGGTTAATAATTTTGTGATATATGGCATATTTTCATAAAAAAAAAATGACAGGACGTAATTCATTATTAGTGGTAATGAATTTGTTATGTAATATAGTCACGTGTCACGAAATTATTTACAAATGTAATTCGTTACTATTCATAACAAATTATATCACGTGGCAATTGTTAAAAATATTTGTTTGCGTGATATTTGGATAAAAAATTTGACAAACAGTAAGACTTTCGTCAGTGTTGCTCGTATTCCTCTCGTCCTTAATGGGATTCCATGGAAAATTCAACATTATTATTATGGAAAATGATTCGTTTACGAAATTTTTTTACAAATCACACTTCAAATAATGTTTCTCTCTTTTTCTTTTTTCTTTTTTTAAAAAAATTGGTCATACTTATTGTAGTTTGTAAAAAAAAAAATTATATATATATCATTCCCCTATTGTTATTATCATCTCATATAACAACAACCATACTTTAAAACACATTACGCCACCATTTATATTATTTGACTTCTCTTTTAGCCTTTGTTCATTTTCATATTAAAGGCATCTTCACCAAATTTTTAAGCCAAAGGATTTTAAAATTATTTGAAAGTCATATAATTACTTCAAAAGATTATACAGTTTTATATTTTTTAATTATTAAACATTTTATATTTTATAAGTTTTCCTAATCAAATAATCTAAAAGTAGAAGCACCGCTGCTAATTCCTTAGTTCACATGAGGCAATTTCGTACGATAAGATAACCTCGAATTGAATGCTATAAAACCATAATCAGCTAAACTCCAAACTTACATCGTAAAATTGGTGATACTATTTTTGTTATTAAAAAAAAAAAAAAACTAAACGTGTAGCTTGGAGACCAGACGGAGCAAACACGACATTACAATTTACAAGGGCAGATCGGTAATTAGAAGGGGGGGGTTTGACTAGTGCTGGACATGTTCGAATGAATTTGAGGATAATATGGCCCACGTGGAAGAATGAAAGAGGCGAGTAGAGTAGAGAAGAATTTATTAAGACGACGCGCCGGCCTGAGAGTGTGGATTGTGTACTGTTGATTGTCTCGCATGGCCCGCCTTCTCGGGAGAATTTATTATGGATCGGAGCCACCATCTTTTAGGTGATCTCTTAGTATAAATAAGGGGTAAAATTCAGGAAAAAAATAAGGTTAAAAAAATAAAGAAAGAATTAGTATTATGAGAAATCAACAAAATATTGAGTAGTACTGTAGCATAACAAATATTTCTCGCAATCTCGTAACGCGTACTTGCATGATATTGGGTAACGCGGCTTCTAAGCAGACGCGCTCTTTTTTTTTTTAAGTCTTGACTAGACATTTCAATTATCCGCCGTAAATTATAAAAAAAAACAAATGTCAAATAAAGTGTTTTCATAGACTTCGCCAATTTATCTTTAAATTTTTAGAAGAAACCAATCATTAATTCGGTCGAAATTCTGACTTATTAGGTTAGTGGAAATTCTGACTTTGCCAATGTTAGTAAACTCAATCCAATCATTAATTCGGTCGAAATTCTGTTCTACACTAGTTTATGAATTTTCTCCCTCCTTTTAGTTAAGATGGCCAAGATCATTTAATTTGGAATGGAACGACACATGGCAAGTTTACTGTGAAATCAGCATATGCAATATTAGCTATCAATGATACTACAATCCAACGGTTTCCTTGTGAAAGGGTTTGGAGATGGCAGGGGCCAGAAAGAATTCGCTTTTTTCTTTGGTTAATCGCAGGGGAGAAGCTGATGACTAATGTTTGTAGACTTCACCGTCATATGGCTCTTTCTGATCTGTGTCCTAGATGTAATCAGTCTAGTGAAATTATTCTTCATGCCGTTCGCGATTGTCCACATTCAAAGGAAGTATGGTGCTTGATATTGCCTCATATAAATCAGCGTGAATTCTTCAACCTCAACCTGCATAATTGGATCATTTCTAATTTAGACAGCTCAAAGGATTGGGTGATGGGGTTGGACTGGCCTCTTTTATTTGAAATCTTAGCCTGGAAAATTTGGAAGTGTAGGAATTCTTAGGTTTTTGAAGGTGATCGCCATAATGCTTATTCAATTGTCCGTTCAGCAATTGGTTTCAGAGATAGTGTCGCTTTTGCAGCTAGCACCGTTCTTGGAGCAGATAATCAACCAAGGAATAGAATTGAGAGATTGGTTGCTTGGTGTTGTCATCCTATGGATTGGGTTAAGCTTAATGTTGATGGTGCATGTGATGCTAATGGTACTAGGATCGGGTGTGGAGGAGTTTTTCGTGATGCTTCAGGAACTTGGATTGTCGGATTCTGTAAAAATTTAGGTTCAGGAACGGTTTTGCATGTTGAATTATGGGCTTGCTTGGTTGGTTTGGAGCTAGCTTGGGATAAAGGTTTTAGGCAAGTTTGGCTCGAAGAAGATTCTCTTTCAGCCCAACAACTTATTACAAATAGGTGCCACCGTGATTACCCTGCGGCTAATTTGGTGAATCGTATTCGCAATTTGATGCAGCGAGATTGGCAGATTTATATGTCTCACATTCATCGAGAAGGAAATAGAGTAGCGGACTTTCTAACCTCTTACTCTTATGGTTTCTCTTGGGCCATTCAGGAATTTGATAGTCCACCGTTAGGTTGTCTTGATAGTTTGTATGGTGACACTATAGGTGTTCACTGGTCTAGGTTTTGTGCCTAGTTTCTTTTGTTGTGTTTTTGTTTTAATTTCCTATTATTTCCAAAAAAAAAAGGTTAGTGGTCTAATCGATAAGTCATTGGTCGAACAAGTTGATCCAGATTAATATATGCAAATTTATATTTTAAACTTAAAAATTCAATGTAAAATTCACAACAAAGTCATTTCACATAAGTTTGTGATAGAAAGTTGTTAAATTTATTAAGCATCTTACACTTCAAATTCTACAAACTGTGCAAAACTTGGGAAGTTGTAAACCAGATCCAATTCAAAACACACTAATGTTATGTAGACAATTTCTAATATGATCATCTTGATTAGACAAATCCACACCTGGAAATTTGGAGTTTTTAAAATGAATATTTTATTAAAACTCTATACCTGGATTTCTACGGTTCTAGATAAGGCACACCAGAAAATATTTTATTTAGGACTTTGCTTTTAAAATGAAATTTGGAATTTTTCTATATAAAAATAAAGAAAATTAAATTTGAAAATAAAAAGCATGAACACAACTTATCCTCGGCATTGATGTGGTGTTTATAAACACTGCGAAGAAAGTGACAACATTAGAATAAAGATGAGACTAAATAGATATTATTATAGAGACTTGACCTCAGAGCTAATAACTTTTTGGAGTAAAAAGAATATGAGAATCATTAATTTGAAAAGGAAAGTGTTGGAGCAAGTAACGGGCAATTGCAAGCAAGGGTTTCATTTGGGAAGCACAGTGATTTTTTAAAATTTCGTGAATATTATTGGTTTAAAAAAAATGTATGACCCCCAGATTTTTTGTGATCCCATTAGATCACCGATTTAAAAAAAAAAACCGACCTATTCGAGTCGGGTTTGATAAGAGAGAAACAGAGAAAAATTAGAGAAGATATTTAAAAAAAATTAATAACTAAAATTGCGAGATGTATAATATAGTTTAAGGTTTTTTAAGCAAAAAGTTAGTTTGTTGAGAAATTCTTATTTGGGGAGCATTTTGATATCAAATTATCAATTCATATTAATTGTCACATCAATAAACAAACAAATCACGTGTGAGTATATTTGGTTGGGTAGATTATGTTGGAGCGAAATAATCGGCTGTTGTTGCGGTGTTGGGTCAATTAGGGGAAGGAGTATGCTTGATTTTCTTCTACCAGACACTTACAGAACGTTTTTGGGATACACTTTTTTAAGAGAACTTTTTTTCTTTTTTTCTTTACAATATAGTATTTTTTTTAATTTTAATAAGTTAAAGTTATGATGTATTTTAAATGAGTTTCAAACTCCCTTGTAAATTCAATATATTTAAGCTAAGTGTGTTATGTAGTAAAGTATTAATCTTTAGATTACCAAAAAAAAAAATATTAATCTTTTACCAAATAATGGTAACTCAGTTAACGCACGAGAGCTGAGCATGTGAGAGTGATAGCATGTATTAGATCCTTTCCAGTATCATTTTTGGAAGAGATTTACCTTACTATTGGATCCGTTCTGAATCTGACTAATTGCAAAGTGATGAATTGGTGGAATATTTCAAAAAAAAAAAGTATTAATATTTTCAATTACATTAGTCAATTGTAAATTAACTGATTAATTAAATATTAACTATTTATTAATCTAATGTATTCAACTTAAATATATCAAGTTTTTGCGATAATTTAAGAAGTTCTGCGATAGATATTATAACTCTTTTACGTTCCCAATTAATGGCCGAATATTAGTATATAACTTGTATGAAAAATCAAAAAGGAGGAAAAAGCATAGAATAACATGTAGGCATGATATTCTCAAAAGTATAAAATTTATGTAGATATAGAGATTATTATGTTTTACTTAATTATTAGATAAAAACACTTTTGAAGAAAATAATACTTAATTGTTAAGAAAAAAGACAAATATTTTAACAAGCAATATATAGTTTATAAATTTCTTTAACTTTATGTATTTTGAACATGTATAAAAATTAATTTTATTAATTTAAGGTATTCATGTTAAATAAGTAATTATTCAAAATATTAATTTACAATTCGTATATAGAGATTCTTTTATTAAAAAATATACAAGGTTTTTCTTTAAATAAGTCATACACTTTGTTAATAATTTAAAAATAATGGGAAAAGTTCACCAATGCCCATCTGGTTTGCTTCAGAATCATCAATGCTCCTGTGATTTTTTTCTTATCACATATGCCCATGTGCTTTGTAAAAAATAAAAAACCTAAGGGACATATGTGATAAAAAACATACCCTTTTGCAAACCACAAGAGCATACGTGATAAAAAAAATCATAAATGATTATGAAGTATAAATGGGTGAACTTTTCTAAAAAAAAAAACTAGTACCATAAATTAAGGGGTTTGTTTTTCTCATGTTGCATGAGAAAACAAATTACACAGACCATTGTGCAATTTTTTATTTTTTTAATAAAATAAAATTAGTACCATAAAATTAAATATTTTTTCCTAGCACTATTGACTTTATTTTTGCCATTATATATCGTTCCTGCTCGAACCTAAGTCAACATTTATACGTGGTGGGAGATAATAACCAGAAACAAAATAGAATTATACCACGACTGGGCCTTGAAAGTTACAATAGGAATCAATATATATTTACGCCATGGAGATATGTATTACGTAACCATTTATTATTACATTAAATAATTAATTACATACGATATATATTGAGTTTTATTATCATTCATGTTATCCTGTATTCATCAGAAATAACAATATTTACAACATATCATTATTCGCTAATAGCCTCTCTTTTTTAATGGATTTTGAATACACACTATCTAAAATAGAGCATTCGTATACTCAGTAATTAAGGGTCATTTGTTTTTATTTTTTTTAAGGAAAATTATTTCAATAAAAGTATATCTAAAAATTGTAAGATTATTATTTAATTTTTTTCAAAAAAAAAAGTTGAAACATAATCAAAATAAGTTAAAAATAGTAACTTCAATTTTTATTTTTTTTGAAATAAACTATATCAAAAATTATTTTTTAAAACCTTTCCAAATGCACTCTGATATATTTTTTTTGGTGAAAGCACTCTAAAGCAATATTAACAGAATATCATATTATTTTTACTTTAATTACATATATTTTGCTACTTATAAAGAAGTAGGCGAGCATTAGCTATTTGTTTCTCTTGTTGTGAGACTTCTTGCATAGCTCTTAAATGTGATGGCATTAGTTATTTCAATATCTTGAATGTAATTATTTTATACATTTTTTATGTGGAAAATTCGTATAGGATTATCAAATCCGTTATAAACTCGATTAGAATTTAAATTGAAACTTATTTCAATTTATTAAGACCTAGAGATTAACTATAAGTATATATCCTTGTAGAGATACTAATGATTGAAGCGTTTTTGAGATTCATGAATGTAACCACGTGCAAGTCTACACATTATCTTGTTTTCGAGATGAAAATACACGCATGCATTAATTGAAGATGAAAATGACAAGACCGCAAACGAAGTAGCTAGGTGTACGTAGTCATCCTTAATAATAGCTGAAGAGGAAAGAACGAGGACAATAAAAAGGTTTAAGTTTTTTCGTAGGATGAGATAGACACAAAAGAGATTAACAAATCAATCTCGACCACATCTAAGCAACAACGTTGTTTTCCTAGTTCTAGTTGGTTGTTGTTTCCTCAGATAAAGCTACCACGTTTACAGTTTATAGTGACTCGTGACGGACTACAACATGCCAATGATTTCCCTTTCAATTATTGCCACCGTTTGATACTATGTTAATTAATTCAACTTATCAAAGTGACTTCCATGTATATCTCAGCTGCATATAAAAAAAATGTATGATAGAGATTTCTATGTTCTATTGATGAGGAAAACAAGATCATCAGACTTATCCAAAACTTTTTCGAAAAAACAAAACATTATGTTTATATAAAAATTTCTCATTCAAATGTGCCATATCTATTTACGTCGTTTTGAATGTTTTGTCACAATTTATAAAATTAGAAATAAAAAGAAAATAATTAAACTCAAGAGTTGTTTTACTATAAGACCTATGTGTTATATACTTATATAGGCTGGATGGCTGGATTACTCTCTATTCTATAATATCTATATGTATATGGTCTAAAGGAACGAAACAGGAACAACCGGAGTCGGCCAATTCCATTTTTATGTTTGGTAAGGTTAATGGAATGAAAATGATCTTTTGCAAGAAAACGATCATTCTTAAAATTTGCAATGAATCAAGAGCTAGTTTCTATCCAACTCGTCCTTGCTTTTGCATTTTTCAAAATACATAATAGTTGACTAACCTTTACCCACCTTGCAAGTTTTACCGTATAAAAAAAGGGTTTGCATTTATCATTTAACTTGACACAAAAAAATTTCCTACACACACAACATTTTGTGGGGCCCACACTTTTTTAAGCAAAATATAAATAAAAAATTAAGGCACGCAAAACGAATCTCTATAACATAACACAATCACTTTTCATACAACATAACTCTTATAAAATCCATAAGAAAATATTAAAATTCATAGTTTTGGATGTTCATGTTTATAAATACCGTAAATTACAATATAGATAATTATAATTTTAAAATGAGTTTATTATCTCATATAAGATTTAAAATGTGTTCATACATAAGTGTTAAATTAATGCAGACTAATTTTATATTGTAAAACAATATTATTTAATATAATTAAATATTTCCGTAGTTAGGCGTAATATTATTTATATCTGAATTAATCTGCCTCACAGCACTATTACACCTCCCCTTTGAGTTGTGCTCGCAAGTTAAGTTAGAATTGTCAAACTTAGGCTCATTGATTGTTGTGGTATTCAGAATTTAAAAAAATATTAAATAATGAAAATTTAAATTGATGCTGTGAGATTTCTCATGGCACATAATATTTTTTAAATGAATTTCAAATTAATGCTACGGCAATCTCGCGGCATTCAAATAAAAAAAAAATAATAATAATATAAGGGGATCGCGGTATTAAGTATAAGAGATCAACTACTAAAATTAAAAATATAACTAATTATATTGATGTAAAATAATTCGATTCTTTCAAAAAAAATTTAATAATAATTCGATCTTTGTAATAAAAGTCAAATATTTTAGATGTTAATTAATTAGTATATAATAAAACAATCATGATAGTCATGTGACATTGAGAACGGCAATCATGATGGCATGTCATCAATGATGAGTACTCCAGTGCTGGAATTTTAAATGTTCATAGATTTATAGAAATATGACAAAAGATTACACATGCCTTTAGGACATTAATTTTTTTTTAAAGGTAAATGTTTAATCAATTTTTTTGACCAAGTAATGTAACGTTATTCTTCGATAACATTATAAACAATCATTAAAAAGTGAATGGTGCAAGATTGTTGTTATTATTTGAACAGATGATTCATAGATCTTTCATTGAGGGTGTAGTATATTGATTTAGGGATACTTCTGGCAATTATGATATCGATCAAGGCTCTGTTAAAGTTTATCATGTATGTGTATCAAGGAGGAGTGTGTGAAAGTGAAAATGAGTGAAGAAGATGTTAGAAGATACTCATTCCCTGTGTGTGAGAGGTATTTAGAGAGGAAATATATATATCTTTGTCAAACATAAGAGAGAAAAAGGAAAGAGTTGTCCCCTAGCCAGCTTAGCTTAATGCTGAGTGTAAGAACCCGCACCGCTAATTAAGGTAATTAGTAAATTAATTAGGATAATTAGGAAATAATTCCATAATTGACCCTAATAATTATTAATGGGCTTAGATAATTATATTGAGTGAGTAAAAATGCTGAAAGTCGCTTTTCGGAAGAAAAACGCAGATACCGGTTCTGCTACTCGGTATAAATGCGTACCGGAAAAGTATCCCGGAAAATTATAACAAATGCATGATAATTACTAGAATATTATATAGGACTTGTAAAACAAGTTTCAAGTCAAAATGACGTAATCTGATGCCAGAACTGATACTGGCTATGGAAAAGCGCGTACCGGAAAGGTGCTCCGAAAAATAAAATAAAAATATGACAAATCTTAGAAAAATGTGTAGGTCTAGATTCCAAAGTTTGGGATCAATATCTTTTACTTTGCGATTAAGGCTAATACTGCGCGTGTGTAGCCTTGTGCCTATAAATAGACCCATTTGGCACAAAACCCTAGACATCCTATTATTTTCTACGTGGGTTGGTGGCTGAAGGGAAGTGGCTGCTGTCCATGCTTCTCCTTCACCATTCCTTGAGCCTTGGATCAATTCCTCTTTGTTTCTTCCTCTCTTCTTCTTACAAACACTTAGTAGGGTGGGTTGTGAGGGTGTGAGGAGGTGCTTGCTGCACACTCAGCCACTGTTGAGTGTATTCTTGAGGGTTGGTTGTAGTGTGAGTTGTGTGAGTGGGAGTTGTGTGTGTTTCCTTGGTAGTGGAAGCTCCAAGAAGCAACCTTTGGGTAGAAAGACCAAGTCTTGTGCACCATTTTCGTGCACCCTTTGTTGGCCTGAGTTGAGGAGCTTGTGGAGAGCTCCAAGAGCTTCATACCTCTGTCCATTTCTGCCTTAAGCCTTGGGGTAAGTTATCTCACCATGATCATGAGTTTATCTTGCTTAAAGGTGGTGTCTTGGCATGTAAAAGATTAAAATGAAGTAACCAACACCTAAATGAACTTGTATATGCTTAAAGATGCATGCTTTAACGTGTAATTGTGTTAAAAGTTGGATCTTTGGGATGGATATTCACGAAATGCAGAAACTGCATTCTGTCGTGAGATATCCGGATATTTGTCGAACAGATATCCGGATATCAGTATCCGGATATGGTATCCGGATATTGATATCCGGATATGGGATCTGGGTATCCGGATATGACATATCCGGATATGTCCAGTGTGATATCCGGATATGACATATCCGGATATGCCCCTTCTGATATCCGGATATCCTGGGTTCTGCGCAGACAGTAGCTTCACTGTATGAACAGTAAGCTATGGGGTGTGTGTGGACCCTAGTTTAAGGAAGTTGGACTTCTATAATAAATGGACTAAGTCAGAATCACATGATTAAGGACTTATGGCTTTGTTGGAAGCCTTAAGACGTAAAACGTAAAGGAAAGGCGTAGTCTTTAAGTTGTATGCTTGTGATGCATTTATATTAACTTGATAATGGTCCATATCAGATTGTGATACTGCTGTTTGTGGACTAGTGAGTGGTTGGACTCTTGGCTTGGATAGCTAGCTTGCAAGGTAAGCTTTCGTGTCCTCGGTTTAGCCATTTTGATGTTCCACCATGTCCCATGGGGATGGGTTTATGCATGCTGTGTTACATGCTTTGATTATTTTGGAAATGATGTTGAGCTGTTTATATGTAATGAGCATTATGATATGCATGTAGTGTCCACCAAGACGGCAATCCTGAGTATGTAGTACATACAAGATGGAGAAGCATGTGGGTGAGGTGCAGGTAGTATCCATGTACTCATGTAGGCATAGACGTATTCCTACATTTCTCTGGCCAGTAGATTTGAAAGCACACATGACATGATTAATTGCTGCATCGCATAGTTTTGGAACTTATACTGTAATACTGTTTTTGAACTTATATTACACATGTAAGTGAGCTTGGGGTGGAGACTCCTTGAGGACCCCTTGTCTTACTGAGATTTCTTGTTAGAGATCTCACCCCACGTTTGGGGACGCTTATTTCAGGATCAGGTAATGTTGAGGGCTCGGGTGGCAGGAGGCCAGAGCTGAGTTGATTTGATGATATGCTGACTGCTGTTTTTATTTCCGACTGTTGTTTATGTTTGCTGTTGAGTTTATGATATGACTGTTATCGGGCTTTGTTGCCTTATTTGGTGAGCATGGGGTTTGTCCATGCCACATGTTTGACTTTGGTCTTTTAGGTTAATGTTGTAATTAAAGTATCAGGATTTTGACCCAGGCTACTTGTGTAGACCTGTGGCTTTAGATACTCACTTATTATATTTATGTACGAGGTATTGAGTTAGTTGTCTTGCAATTTACATACAGGCAGTATTTTCATGAAAATGATTAAGTAATCAAGTTGGTTAAGTTAATGACGTCATAATTGAATTAAAGAAAAAGTTATTCCGCATTTTAATTAAGCGTGGCTTAATACGATAGTGTGTTAACAATCCGGGTTAACACGGGCTGTTACATTTTATGGTATCAGAGCACTTTCTAGGGAAAAGCCTGTATGTATTGCAATAACTTAAGATGAGTCGTTGCGTGTCTACTTTGCGTTCTCTCTGACTGGTGTGTGTTATGATAATGCATATGTGACCACATGGCGTGGGCCTGATCAACTCATTCTTTGTGTAACTTGTGCAGAGTCATGGTGCCACCAAGGAGGAACACTAGTACGAGTGAGGATCAGACGGATCCTGTCCTGGCTGCATTGGCTGAGATGCAGGCGGCTCGACTAGCCGACCAGGAAGCCACGAGGCTGGCAAACCGGGCGATGCTGGACGCAATTCGAGATGCGAACCGGCAAACCACGGCAGAGGTTTTGGAGGAGAACCGGATGGCCAACATGACTATGATGAGGGTCATGTTGGAGGAGTTGAGGGCTGGTCCTGCTGCGGGCCAGGGTCCTCCACCACCTCCGCCGCCGCCACCGCCTCCACCTCCGCCTAGTCAACAGGAGGACACCCAGAGCCAGATGGGTGAGGGTAGTCATCTGACGGGGGCTATGCAGACTATCCCCGTACTTGCTGAGGATCGTGACGAGATCGATCGCCGGCTGAATGCTTTCCGCAAGCATAAGCCACCGTCATTCGACGGATCGTATGATCCCATTGCTGCTGCTAGATGGCTTCAGGCGCTAGACAAGATTTTCCGGATCATGCAGTGCACCGATCCGCAGAAGCTGTTGTTCGCCACTTATATGTTGGAGGGCGAGGCCCATGAGTGGTGGACCAACCTATCTCAGGTCTACGAGATGCAGGGTCATGTGATGACGTGGCCATTCTTCGAGGAGAGCTTCCTGGGTCAGTACTTCCCTTATGACTCACAGGAGAGGAAGCAGGGGGAGTTTGACCGGTTGGTACAGGGCTCGTTGTCTGTTGACGAGTACCTGGCCAAGTTTAATGAACTGGTGAAGTTTTCACACTTCAGGATGGCGAGGCCTACTCCTACATTCTTGGCTGCTAAGTTCCGCAGGGGACTTAATGATGATATTGCTGGTTACTTAGCTGGGTCTGCATCCAGAGATTTTGGGACACTGGTCCAGCAGTGTCGTGATATTGAGGACTTCTACAGCACGAGTAAGGCCAAGAAGGCCAAGATGGAGGTACCACAGGGTACCGGCGGTTCCACTCCCTGGAAGAACAAGAATTTTGCCAACAAGGGCAAGGGTAAACCACCGTTGGCGGCTAAGCAAGCGCCAAATCAGTTTAGAAAGACTGCTACTCCGGGGAACGCCACTAGACCTCCTGCTCCCAGATGTTCTGGATGCGGGAAGTCACATTTTGGGCCGTGTTCTACCGGGCAGCTGATATGCTTCCTGTGTGGCAAGGAGGGCCACTATTCCAGAGATTGCCCGACAGCGAGAGTTGCTGCAGTACAGGCTGTGCCGTTGCAGATGGTTCCTACTGGGGCACCAGCCGTGCCACCTACTACCGGACGAGTCTACACGCTTGATCGTCAGCAGTCGGACAGAGCTCCGAACCTGGTCAGAGGTACTGTTACCATTGGTGGATCAACTATTGATGTTTTGTTTGATTCCGGGGCAACGCACTCTTTTGTTGCTACCCCTATTGCTGTGGGGCTTGAGTTGCCCAGTGATGTGCTTTCTCCACCGATGCGGGTTACCACCGCCACCGGAGAAAAATGTTTGACCTCCACTGTTCATCGCGATGTAGCGTTTCAGTGGGATGGCCGTGACTTCTCGGTAGATCTGATAGGATTGCCGATGGCCAACCTTCAAATTATTTTGGGCATGGATTGGTTGTCCAGAAACTGTGCAATGATTGACTGTTGTGCCAAGAAAGTGGTGATGTCTCCGGGTGGGTCCACAGCCAGTTCCTCACCGTTCATTTCAGTCCTGCAGGCGAGGAGGGCCTTGAGAGCAGGGGCATTTGGCTATGTTATGTTGGGAGGTTTGGTGAGTGGGACACAGGAGGATCTCACTGGCATTCCTGTGGTGAAGGAGTTCCTCGAGGTGTTTCCTGAGGAGATTCCTGAGTTTCCACCACAGAGGGAGATAGAGTTCTCCATCGACCTATTGCCTGGTGTGGGGCCTATATCGTTGGCTCCATACCGGATGTCGCCACCAGAGTTGGCGGAGCTGAAGAAGCATATCGAGGAGCTTTCAGCAAAAGATTTTATTCGGCCGAGTGTGTCTCCCTGGGGAGCACCGGTCATATTTGTGAAAAAGAAAGATGGGACCATGCGGTTGTGCACCGACTACAGATAGTTGAACAAGGTGACAATCAAGAACAAGTATCCTCTTCCACGCATTGATGATTTGCTGGATCAGCTCAGGGGTGCTTGTGTGTATTCCAAGATCGATCTCCGGTCCGGTTATCATCAGATACGGGTAAAGCCGGAGGATGTCCCAAAGACAGCATTTCGCTCGAGGTACGGGCACTACGAGTACTTGGTGATCCCGTTTGGACTCACCAATGCACCCGCAGTGTTCATGGACTACATGAACAGAATCTTCCAGCCGTACCTGGATCAGTTTGTGATCGTCTTCATTGACGACATCTTGATCTACTCCAAGACGGAGGAGGAGCATACCGAGCACTTGAAGATTGTGTTGCAAGTGCTAAAAGAGAAGAAGCTCTATGCGAAGCCGTCAAAATGCGAGTTTTGGCTCAAGGCGGTGAAGTTTCTGGGTCATGTGATTTCTGCTAATGGAGTTGCAGTTGATCCTAACAAGATTGAGGCCGTGATGGATTGGGAGAGGCCCAAGACGGTTACAGAAGTAAGAAGCTTCCTGGGTTTGGCAGGTTACTATCGGAGGTTCATAGAAGGATTCTCCAAGATGGTGCTACCGATGACTCGCCTTACCCGAAGGAGACTCCATTCGTGTGGACACATGAGTGTGAGGAGTGTTTCCAGGAGTTGAAGGAGAGACTGACTACTGCTCCTGTGTTAGTCCTTCCTGATCCTGCGGAGCAATTCGAGTTGTACTGCGATGCCTCTGGTAAAGGACTTGGCTGTGTGCTGATGCAGAAAGGGAAAGCGGTTGCTTACGCTTCAAGACAGTTGAAACCTCATGAGGAGAACTACCCGACTCACGACTTGGAGTTGGCAGCCATTGTTTTTGCTTTCAAGATTTGGAGGCATTACCTGTTTGGCATGAAGTTTGCTGTATTCAGTGATCACAAGAGCCTGAAGTACCTGTTTGACCAGAAGGAGTTGAACATGAGACAGCGTAGATGGATGGAGTTCTGGAAGGACTACGACTTTGAGTTGAGGTATCACCCGGGCAAGGCCAATGTGGTAGCCGATGCTTTGAGTCGGAAATCCGTGAGCTTATCTAGCTTAATGATGAACGACTATGAGATGATCGAGAAGTTCAGAGACTTGAGAGTGAACTCCTTATTTGGGGGTGCACTGCTCGAAATGGAAACAGCAGAAGTGATCAATGAGCTGATGGAAAAGATCAAAGAGGCGCAAGTGCAAAGAGAATGCCTTGATTACGTAAAGAACCAGGACGGTGTGTCTTGGAATGAGGATGGTTTATTGCTGTTCCAGAAGAGGATAGTTATTCCTCGAGGGCCTTTGACTGAGGAGGTTATGGCAGAGGCTCATAAGGGCCGGTTTACTATCCACCCTGGTGCCACGAAAATGTATCAGGACCTAAAAAGGAATTTTTGGTGGCCGGGCATGAAGAAGGACATAGCGGTCTACGTGTCCAAATGTCTTATTTGCCAGAAAGTGAAGATCGAACACCAGAAACCGTCTGGTAAACTTCAACCTCTGGAGATTCCACAGTGGAAATGGGAAAGTATTTCCATGGACTTCGTGGTGGGATTGCCTAAAACTCAGGCTGGTTGTGACTCTATCTGGGTCATAGTGGACAGATTGACCAAGTCTGCCCATTTTCTTCCAGTAAAGGTGAGCTTCACTACAGAGCAGTTGGCCAAGCTATATGTCCGCGAGATCGTGAGGCTTCACGGGGTGCCCGAGAGTATCATCAGTGATAGGGACCCGAAGTTCACATCTCGGTTCTGGGAGGCGCTGCAGGAGGCTTTTGGTACGCAGTTGAGATTGAGTACCGCCTATCACCCTCAGACTGACGGACAGACTGAGCGGACCATCCAGACATTGGAGGACATGTTGAGAGCTTGCACGTTGGAGCAGGGTTCTGCATGGGATAGGTACCTTCCGTTGGTTGAATTTTCGTACAACAACAGTTTTCATGCTAGTCTGGGCATGGCACCCTACGAGGCGCTGTATGGTAGGAGGTGTCGGACTCCTACTTGCTGGTCTGAGGTTGGAGATAAAGAGCTTTTCGGCTTGGACTTTGTCCAAGATACTACCCTACAGATCCAGATGATCAGGGAAAAGTTGAAGCAGGCGCAGAATCGTCAGAAGAGCTACTACGATGTCAAGCATCGACCACTGGAGTTCAGTGAGGGTGAGCACGTGTTTGTGAAACTTTCACCTGTCACCGGTGTTGGACGGGCACTCGGCGTGAGGAAGTTGAGCCCGCGATTCATTGGGCCCTACCAGATCCTTGGTAGAGTAGGACCAGTTGCCTATCGACTCGCCTTACCTCCGAACCTAGCCAACATCCACGACGTGTTTCACGTGTCTCAGCTTCGAAAGTACATAGCAGATCCTTCGCACGTGGTGCAGCCGGATGATGTGGAGGTTCGGGAGAACCTAAAGACTCCCGTCGGACCACTCAAGATTCTCGATCGAGGCGAGAAACAGCTTAGGAGCAAGATCATTCCGATGGTCAAGGTGCAGTGGACTGGGCGTAGTCCTGAGGAGTGTACCTGGGAGCGAGAGGACGAGCTTCTCCGACAGTATCCCGACTTTCGAGACAGGTATGTTTCTGATTTTGAGGACAAAATCCTTAAAAAGGTGGGGTGAATGTAAGAACCCGCACCGCTAATTAAGGTAATTAGTAAATTAATTAGGATAATTAGGAAATAATTCCATAATTGACCCTAATAATTATTAATGGGCTTAGATAATTATATTGAGTGAGTAAAAATGCTGAAAGTCGCTTTTCGGAAGAAAAACGCAGATACCGGTTCTGCTACTCGGTATAAATGCGTACCAGAAAAGTATCCCGGAAAATTATAACAAATGCATGATAATTACTAGAATATTATATAGGACTTGTAAAACAAGTTTCAAGTCAAAATGACGTAATCTGATGCCAGAACTGATACTGGCTATGGAAAAGCGCGTACCGGAAAGGTGCTCCGAAAAATAAAATAAAAATATGACAAATCTTAGAAAAATGTGTAGGTCTAGATTCCAAAGTTTGGGATCAATATCTTTTACTTTGTGATTAAGGCTAATACTGCGCGTGTGTAGCCTTGTGCCTATAAATAGACCCATTTGGCACAAAACCCTAGACATCCTATTATTTTCTACGTGGGTTGGTGGCTGAAGGGAAGTGGCTGCTGTCCATGCTTCTCCTTCACCATTCCTTGAGCCTTGGATCAATTCCTCTTTGTTTCTTCCTCTCTTTTTCTTACAAACACTTAGTAGGGTGGGTTGTGAGGGTGTGAGGAGGTGCTTGCTGCACACTCAGCCACTGTTGAGTGTATTCTTGAGGGTTGGTTGTAGTGTGAGTTGTGTGAGTGGGAGTTGTGTGTGTTTCCTTGGTAGTGGAAGCTCCAAGAAGCAACCTTTGGGTAGAAAGACCAAGTCTTGTGCACCATTTTCGTGCACCCTTTGTTGGCCTGAGTTGAGGAGCTTGTGGAGAGCTCCAAGAGCTTCATACCTCTGTCCATTTCTGCCTTAAGCCTTGGGGTAAGTTATCTCACCATGATCATGAGTTTATCTTGCTTAAAGGTGGTGTCTTGGCATGTAAAAGATTAAAATGAAGTAACCAACACCTAAATGAACTTGTATATGCTTAAAGATGCATGCTTTAACGTGTAAATGTGTTAAAAGTTGGATCTTTGGGATGGATATTCACGAAATGCAGAAACTGCATTCTGTCGTGAGATATCCGGATATTTGTCGAACAGATATCCGGATATCAGTATCCGGATATGGTATCCGGATATTGATATCCGGATATGGGATCTGGGTATCCGGATATGACATATCCGGATATGTCCAGTGTGATATCCGGATATGACATATCCGGATATGCCCCTTCTGATATCCGGATATCCTGGGTTCTGCGCAGACAGTAGCTTCACTGTATGAACAGTAAGCTATGGGGTGTGTGTGGACCCTAGTTTAAGGAAGTTGGACTTCTATAATAAATGGACTAAGTCAGAATCACATGATTAAGGACTTATGGCTTTGTTGGAAGCCTTAAGACGTAAAACGTAAAGGAAAGGCGTAGTCTTTAAGTTGTATGCTTGTGATGCATTTATATTGACTTGTTAATGGTCCATATCAGATTGTGATACTGCTGTTTGTGGACTAGTGAGTGGTTGGACTCTTGGCTTGGATAGCTAGCTTGCAAGGTAAGCTTTCGTGTCCTCGGTTTAGCCATTTTGATGTTCCACCATGTCCCATGGGGATGGGTTTATGCATGCTGTGTTACATGCTTTGATTATTTTGGAAATGATGTTGAGCTGTTTATATGTAATGAGCATTATGATATGCATGTGGTGTCCACCTAGACGGCAATCCTGAGTATGTAGTACATACAAGATGGAGAAGCATGTGGGTGAGGTGCAGGTAGTATCCATGTACTCATGTAGGCATAGACGTATTCCTACATTTCTCTGGCTAGTAGATTTGAAAGCACACATGACATGATTAATTGCTACATCGCATAGTTTTGGAACTTATACTGTAATACTGTTTTTGAACTTATATTACACATGTAAGTGAGCTTGGGGTGGAGACTCCTTGAGGACCCCTTGTCTTACTGAGATTTCTTGTTAGAGATCTCACCCCACGTTTGGGGACGCTTATTTCAGGATCAGGTAATGTTGAGGGCTCGGGTGGCAGGAGGCCAGAGCTGAGTTGATTTGATGATATGCTGACTGCTGTTTTTATTTCCGACTGTTGTTTATGTTTGCTGTTGAGTTTATGATATGACTGTTATCGGGCTTTGTTGCCTTATTTGGTGAGCATGGGGTTTGTCCATGCCACATGTTTGACTTTGGTCTTTTAGGTTAATGTTGTAATTAAAGTATCAGGATTTTGACCCAGGCTACTTGTGTAGACCTGTGGCTTTAGATACTCACTTATTATATTTATGTACGAGGTATTCAGTTAGTTGTCTTGCAATTTACATACAGGCAGTATTTTCATGAAAATGATTAAGTAATCAAGTTGGTTAAGTTAATGACGTCATAATTGAATTAAAGAAAAAGTTATTCCGCATTTTAATTAAGCGTGGCTTAATACTATAGTGTGTTAACAATCCGGGTTAACACGGGCTGTTACACTGAGCCCTATGCCTAATGAGCAAGGGCATCACTTTAAAAAAAAGGGGAGAAAGGAATGACACATTAATGAGCCTTTATGATTTTTCATAGGTGCCATCTAGAAAGTTCTGGGTATGGGTTTTAAATTTAGACCAACGGACTAGGCCTATAGACGTGTGTCGATTAGAACATTATTATTATTATTTTCTTATTACATTTTGCAATATTTTATGTATATAATCGTAAAATAAATATGTCTAAAATGTAAAAATAACTCTAACCTTGCAATTCCTCAAGAAAATTCTCATTCTGCTAGTATGATTAGTAAGGAGGTTATTTAAAGTTGCCACCATTTTTAGGTGGTTCCTATAAATAGGAGGGTAAAATTGGAAAAGTGAGAAAATAATAGGGATAAAAAAGAAAAGAAAAAATTAATATTGTAAGAGGGAGCACTAAAAGATTCAGTGGTCCCGGAACATATTAGATTTTTCCATTAGTAAGAATCACCACCAACGGGACCGGACCCACGGACCTTACAGCTTATTATTCTGGTAGTATTCTATTTGTATAATTTAACTATTGTTTTTAATTAATCGGATATGTGTTTTAAGTAAAATGCATGCAAAGGTCACTCCATCCATGACATAGGTTTAGATTTGTTTCTCTTGATAAAGATAACATGTCAATATAATGAAGTTGAGATATTTCTGTACCAAAAAAAAAAAAAAAAGTTGAGATATAAGCCTAAATTCAAAAAGAGAGTCATCGGGATTGCATATTAGGTCAAGGTTGAGAATTAGAGGTGGCAATTTGGGTTGACCCGCCCCGACCCGCCCCGCCACCAATCCGTCAAAAACGGGACAGGACGGGTTGACCCGCCAAAAAATATGGGTTGAAAAAATAAACCCACCCCGTTTTATGGTGGGTTGGCGGATTGGCGGGCCAACCCACCAACCCGCCAATTAAAAAAAAAATAATTAAAATTCAAAAAATAAATTATATTTTATGAATTTTTCTAATATTATTTTATTTTATTTCACACTTCTCTATATTTTTTTAGTCTCAATCTTAAATGTATACTAATATTTGTCAAACATTATTTAGGAACTTATATATAGATAACATTTGTCATGAATAAAATTATTATTCTTTAATTTTTCTAAGAAGTACTAAGATAAAAAAAAAATTGGATATCACAAAAAACTAAGGAATAATGAAATACTATCTAATTGTAAAAAAACTAAAAAAAATAAAAAATTATAACCCGGCGGGTCAAGTTGAATTACTTAGTTCATTTTCAAAACGTTCTAGGCGGGGCGGGTATGGGTTGGTGGGTTGCAAATAACATCTAAATCGCCCCGTTTTGGCGGCGGAGCCACTCAACCCATATTGTCACCTCTAGAATCAAGGGGGGTGAGTGAAAACTGAAGGTAAAGTGGCTCCATGACTATATTCAGATAGAATAATAGCAAAGTGAGTAAATGTGTAAAAAGTGTCTCTTCAATGGAGAAGATGAGATAATTGTAAGTTGATCCTATAGGAAGAGAGAGATTATATAGTATATTAGGGGTGAGACAAAGCATCATCTAACGGTGCAAGAGGTGCTTGTGTATGGAAATGAGATTAAGTGTGGTGGTGGGGAATAAGTTATAAGTGTATAACTATTACGATATGTGTAACACCTCGTATGCATCCGGTATGTTAACATGTCATCGTATTAAGTCACGCTTAATTAAATTGCGGAATAACTTTTTACTTTCAATTATGACATCATTATCATTATCAAGTTGAATTACTTAGTTCATTTTCAAAACGTCGCCTATATGTAATTGCAAATAGACATCTACTGAAATACCTCAATATATTAATAACAGTGAGTATCTAAAATCACGGAACTACAACACGCAGTCCGGACATAATCCTGATACATTATTACAACCCAAAGCTAAAACAAGACATAATCACTCAATGTGACATGGACAACCCACATGCTCACCAAACAAGGCAACAAGGCCCAACAAATCTCAATAGCAACAACATAATCATAAAGCTAACAACAAACTAGTAACAGTTATATCCAGCATCCAAACATGTCAGCATATAAACAACAATATTAGCTAAGCTCCGGCCTCCTGCCGTTGGAGGTCTCAACCCCCGCATTACCCAAACCTGAAATGGTGCCCCAGACGTAGGGTGAGATCTCTAAAAAGAAATCTCGGTAAGACAAGAGGTCCTCAAGGATCTTCCACCCCAAGCTCATTTATATGTGCAATATAAGTTCGAAAAGCATTCAAACAATATACGTTCCAAAATAGTGCAATGCAACAGATAATCATGTCATGTGTGTCAAAATTATTCTACTGATCAGAGAAATGCAGGAATACGTCTATTACCCACACATAGTGCAAGACGCCACTTGCACCCACCCACAGCCTCACCATCTTGTATGACGCCACATACTCAGGCTTACCCTCTAAGTGGAAACAACACATACATATTATAAGCCATTGCACAAATCAGCTTAAAAGCATTTCAAGTATCAAAAGCATGTAACACAGCATGCAAATAAACCATCCCCCATGGGACATGGTGGAACCAAACAATGGCTAAACCGAGGACACGAAAGCTTACCTCGCAAGCTAGCTATCCAATACAAGGTCCACACCAGCTCAATGTCCACACACAACACAGTCACAATCTGTTTGGACCAATAACAATATCAACATTCATACTATACAAGCATATAACATAAAGACTACGTCTTTCCTTTAAGATTTACGTCTTTAGGCTTCCTACAAAGCTATAAGCCCTTAATCACATAGATTCTGACTTAGTTTAAATATTACAGAAGTCCACACTTACTAATCATGGGTCCACAAACCCAAAATAGCATTCTACATGAACAGTATCATCACTGTCCTCGAAAACCCAGAATATCTGAATATATGTCAGGGCAATATCCGGGTATCATATCATATTCGGATATCCACATACCTCATATCCAGATATTTCACGACAGAATGCAGATTCTGCATTTCGAGAAGATATCCATCAAATGTTCAACTTTTACTAATTATATACGTTCAAGACTTCATTTTTAGACACATATAGGTTTATACACAGGTTAGTTACTTGATTAACTTATTTACATGCCAAGACTCAACCTTTTAACAATTAAAACTCATGATCAAGGTTCAACCACTTACCCCAAAGCTCAAAACAGCAAAAAGGATGCTCTTGTAGCTCATAAGTCAGCTCCAAGGTGCTGACTCCAAAGGTACACGAAAATACCACTCAAGCAAGGTCCTTTCTCTTCAAAGATCCCACCTTGGAGCTCCAACACCCTAGGAAATGGTTCCCAAAGCCCAAGCAAGGAACTTAGCCCAACAACTCTCCCTAGGCAGTGCTCACAACTCAAAAGCAAGGTTCTCTCACCCACACAAGGTAGCTCACACCAAGATATGTTGATAAAGAGAAGAAACAATGATCAAATGTGGTGTCTTTGGTGAGAAAATGAAGATGGAAGAGAGTGGCAAGGTGGCTGGTCACAAAGGCTTCAGCAAATGCTACGTAGAGGTGCCCAAATCTGACTTAGGATCACGTGTCTCTCATATATATAGCCACTTAAGTTTTAATCGCACAGTATTATCGCTAATTATTACGCTTAGCATTTTAATCCCAAAATTAGGATTCTGAACCTACTCATTTTTTAAAATTTATCATATTTTTATTTTTTTCACAACATCTTTTCGGTACGCGCTTTTCCATAGCCAGTATCAGTTCTGGCACCAGTTCTGGCACCAGTTCTCATTATTTTAACTTGAGACTTGTTTTACAAGTCCTACATATTATTCTAAGAATATTCATATACTTATTATAATTTTCCTGGATACTTCATCGATATGCATTTATACTGAGTAGCAGAACCGGTATCTGCATTTTTCGTCCGAAAATTACTTACTATAATTATTTAAGCCTTCTCATAATTATTAGAGTCAATTATGAAATTATTTCCTAATTCTCATATTTATTTAATTAATTTCCTTAATTAACGGTGTGAGTTGTTACAATATGAACCTAATAAAAGAAAGAAAATTGAAAGAGCTAATAATAATTTTATTATTAAGATTATTTTCAATGGTTTACAAGTGTTTTTTTATACAACATGGATGAACTAGTTTCTAAAACCTCATCAATGCATCACTCACTCACTAATTGCACAATGCTTTATTGTACACTTTCTACATTAGCTAACTATTTTAAAATCATTTTTAGGAAATCTATATCTTTCGATCTATGTAAAATCTTAATGGCAGTCCAAGTCTTGACAAATGCCACCCTTCAATTTTAAAATCATTTCCACTCTACCTAATTTATTTCCTTCTCCTCCTTTGCACTTTATTTGCCTTTCACTTTCTAGCCTTTTTAATACACTAATCAAGCATTGCCGTGAAAGTTTAATTTACTATTTTTATGATGACACTTTGTTTCAGCACATGCAACCTATAATGTGAATCTTAGACTTCAAGACCTGGACATAGCAAAAGTACAAATAAAGCGTGAGAAGTTGGCTTTGTCTTGCTGCCCCATCACAACTGCCAGGAAGCAACACCCATATTTTGATTCACATGAAGGAACTAATATGTGATCCAAAATGGCATTATCAATTAGCAATAAGTCATGAGACATGTCAGCAAAAAGAAAGAAAAAACAAATAGTACAATGAGACAAGAACGTGATTGAAGGGCGTAGCATAAAAGAAAGGGTTTTCATTTCCTCCTTTAACATAACACAATAAATTTTTCTACACACATAACATTTTATGGGGCCCACACATTTTAAAACAAAAAAAAAGAAAAAAATATGGCATGCAAAACAAATTTCTATAACATTACACAATCACTTTTTCTACAACATAATAAACATAAAACCCTAAAAGAAAATATCTTTGTTATTACCGCCTCTATAGCATTAACTGGCGTTGTAGAGAAAAGAATATATGTAAGCACCAAATTAGACAGAAACTGTTGGGCAGCAGCTAGGAGACTACTATCAAAGTATCAATGCATCATGTATGTTTTCAGGGGCAGCTTATATTTAAAACTTTTTTGTTCACAATTCTTATAAATTAAAGTATCTTTTTTCGGGAGAACACTAGGTTTCACTATATTTTTCCGGAAGAAGATAATGTAATTTGTAAAAATTTATCAAAAAAATTTGTAAACGGATCATTCTCCATGTTTTTATTATCTTTTACTTTAATTATATTTTTAGGGATAAATTATTTAATCTATTTTTTTTTCTTACCACTCTCTAATATCGTTAGATTAGAATTTCAACAATCTTTATTATTTATCTTTATCTTATTGAGATTCTGATCTAATGATGTTGGAGAGTGGTAGAGAAAAAGATAGGTAAAATAACCTATCACATATTCTTAATACTTTGGGTTATATTTATCTTATTTTACATGAGAGAAACAATTTTCCTATACACACAAAAGAAGGTGGGTCCCACCACTTTTTTTTCTCTCTCCTCTTATATGTGGGCCCCACTTATAATTTTATTTATATGAGGTAACGTAAGAAAAATATTTTCCTAATACTATTATTGGAATGTTAACATTTGGGGACTCAGATAGAGAGAAAAAAGAGAGTCTTATTTATAAAAAAAACACTTATGTTGGACAAGTCTGTACTTGTTTACCCACTCCCAATCAAAATCGAATGAGGTGCTGCCTAATGCAATTTTCATTATTTGAAGAATATCTTGAAAAGCAGGAATTCAAAGATATTTGAGGGGAAAAATTGGTTAGAGGGATTTATGTTTAAAATCAGCGTGCTGAATTTGAGTGTACTAAACTAATAAAGCATTGAAATAGCACATATTTTTTGGGTCATAATAGCAAAACTTTAAGTTAAATATATATATATTTATATATATATATATATATATATATATATATATATATTTTTGACTTGATTCACCATTTTTTCTTGGTAACGTGATTCACCTTAATATGAGCTGATTAACGGTGGGTCTTACTTATCTCGCTTTTTCTTGGCCCTTTGGGCCTTTCTGTCTCGACAAAAAAAATATCCCAGCAACATCCAATCGAAATGAAGTTTGAATACGGTATCAGCACTCATCCCCGCTTTCATCTTGGCGAAAAAAAAATATATATACGAAGGTTATATGTACTACCTTTTCCTATATTTAATATTTTTCTTTAAAATTTATTAAAATAAAAAATATTTTAAATAACATACCAAGTTTAATTATGTATTTTACAATAATCAATGTGCATAAAGAGTTTTTACAAGAAAGTTATATATTTTTCAATAATTTAACCTTATAAGTTCATACACTAAAAAAAAATTGTATAATAATAGAGAATTTATTTTTTTCATCTCAAAATAAATTAAAAAAATGCAGAGTAAATGCATGTAATAAATTAGAGGAAAAATAATATTTAATATATTTGCGTGTAAATGTTTAATTTGATTGAGAGGGAGCATGCTTCAAAAAAAAAAAATTAAAAAAAAATGGATGTTAGATTAATAGAATTCAAAAACAATTGAGGGGGCTCAGGAGATTTTAGAGGACATTCACACATGTTTATGATCTCCTATATGTTTATATTTTATAAAGCTCTAAGTCATTTTTTTTTATTAATGATTGTTAATATCGAACTTTACTTTTTAAAGTGTACATTCACTATAAACGAACCAAATCACACAATTATTCATGAAGTCTAACTTTTTTAAAGTACCGTTTTAACATATTATTAAATGATAGTGTAAAATGTTAGTCTGACGCTTAAATTTAAATTCAAGCAACTAAGTATTGACTTCAACCATGGGCTGATTGACCATCTTGCACCGATTTTAATAAAATATTATCATTTTATTTCTCTTTTCAAACTATATACCAATTTGCCTTTCTTCTTAGACTATATACCAATCAACCACTGTTTGACCCACACTATTCCAATAAATGAATCATTTACTTGAGTAAATAACGTATCAAGAACTAGGACTTGGTCAAACTTTGGTAAAAAAGGAGCCAATTGTATATAGTTTAAGAGAAACATATTAGTATAGAGGATGAATATTCTTACTACTAAATTTTTCTACTATCAATTTACTACCTATCTAATCACCATTGGATCAACATTTTCTCTTTTTTCAAAAACTTTTTAGCATTCTCTCTCCTTGAACCAATGGTGATTAGATAGGTAATAAGTTGGTAGTAGAAAATTTTGGTAGTAAGAATATCCATCCTCATTAATATATAGTTTGAGAAAATGGATAAAATGATAAATTAGTTTTAAAAGAGGGGTAAAATAGTCAATCAGCCACAACCATGAGTTATGATGCATCGACACTGACACGCCGACACGTTAATTCTAAAAAATGTCATATTTCGACATGTTGGGACACATTTTGATATTAAAATATTTTTAATATATATATATATATATATAATATAATTTATTTTTACTGCATACAACAGCCTATAATAAATCATATAACCAATCAAATATTCAAATTTTATAACATAAATATAAACAAAAATAATTTTTCGTACCTTGTTAATTTTTCATGTAAATTTCATAATAGAAAAAAATTGATTTATAATTTTTTATTTTATTTTTAGTTAATAAAAGAAAATTAAGAAGTACAAAAAGAAAAACGTGTAGAAGCGTTGACCGCATGTCGAAAAAATTTGACTACGTGTCTGAAAAACGTGTCGGAACATTAACCGTGTGTCCCAAAATATTGACCACGTGTTCGCATGCACACTATAAAGAACCAATTAAACCCAAAAGCTTAAGCTGGTGGGTGAAGGCTTTTTAATAGTTTTATATATCTCATCCCCTCACACGAATCATTTACTTGAGTAAATAACGTATCAAGAACTAGGACTTGGTCAAACTTTGGTAAAAAAGGAGCCAATTGTATATAGTTTAAGAGGAACATATTAATATATAGTTTGAGAAAATGGATAAAATGATTTTATATATCCCAACACACTTTGAAAAAAAAAATAAAAAAATCACGTATCGGTGCTTTGTTGACCATGAGTGCATAGTGGGCTAGTTTTACCATGAGAAAATGGACATATTAATATATAGTTTGAGAAAATGGACAAAATGATAAATTACTTTTACCATTTGATTTTTTGGGGTGGATTAGTTTCCTTTTACTTTGTAGTTGAAATCAAAAAATGAAATCAGTTCAAGCCCAATGAAGCCTGATAGAATTCAAGGGGCATAACGAAAACTGTTGGATATTTCAGTCCAGAAAACAGTGATGAAAAGAGATAATTAGTGTTTTAATAATTCAATATTTTTTTTTTCAACCTCACCAATTTCGTGTTGTAAAGGAAAAATTACTGAGGATCATACTTGTTCAAATACATCTGGTGCTGTACAAGATAAATAACCCGTGGAAGGTTCTGTTTATACCAACATGTGTGCAACTAGTAACAAAATGCATGTAACTGAATGGAGTGGAATAGGGAAATAATTAAACCAAGACTATTATATAGGGGTAAAAAGTGTAGCTAAACCTTGATCCACTGTTATCTGCAATTTATCATAGGCCATCAAAGCCTTCTGCTCACACTTGTAAGTTCCTTTCCCCCTTGCCAGAACCTCACCATCTGAATCTATGATCCCTTCCTTCTCCGGGTCCTTGGTGCGCGGACCAGGTTTCAAGCTGAAAGCTTTCACCTGTGATTTGTTGCAAGATACATAAATTAGTAAATTTTGTCATGCAAATAAACCAATGTTTCAAAGTAAATGCTACAAAGGGTACAATGAAATATATTGACGATCACACCTTTAGGTATGTGACATAAGGAGATTTCACATGTCCTCCATTATTCAACGTTGACATAATTGACAGCAATGCTAACTTTGGGCAACTCTTCATAATGATTAAGTCCAGATAACCATCAGAGAACTGCATTTACCGAATTATAATAACAAAAGAACTGTCAGGCTCAGCCTCATAAACAACAACTATCGATTGTGAAGTAACGATGCTTGATAATTAACATATATGTGTTTCTGCATATACATATATATATATATATATACGGGGCAGGATCCTTTGACACCAGTGTTAGACTTTGAAATTTGACACCAAATCTTAACAATTAATTTCCGCCAATCAACAATTATCATTGATTGGGAATCAAACTTATTAATTAACTATTAATTCCCAATAAATGATAACCATTGATTGGCGGAAATCAACGGTTAAGATTTGAGATCAAATTTCAAAGTTTGACACTAGTGTCAAAGGATCCTGCCCCATATGTTATATATATATATATATATATATATATATATAGGGTTACATCCATTTTAGACCAGTGTAAGTTACACTCTCAATATGTTCCATTGATCCCACTTAAATCTAAGGGCTCTAATTTTTTAGCAAAAAAGTAATTGAGAGAGAAAAAGAGCATTTGATACAAGTGGATCAATGGTCAAATGGTAGCCGTAGAGAAGCTTAACTCTTACACTGGTGTAAGAATATTTGCCTATATATATATATATTTCTGCTTTTGCTGTAGAAAATATTTGTCAGCCACATTCACATAAAAGAGTGAGTACTACTAATAATTTTCTCTTTATATAACGATGTCCCTCCCGATGGAGAAATTCATGGAAGTGAATATTTAGATTAATGTTATTATTTACTATCAGCCTTCGGCTGAATTTTCTTAGGCGTGCAAAATCCTGCCAACAATTAGAAGAGTTCAGAAATTTATTCTTTATTGTGCATATTTAAGTTTTCAATTACAATATCCGTCGTTGTTATGTCATGCTCATTCCAATTCTTAAAAGAATAATTTTTAATATTAAGAGTGATTAAAATCAAGCAAATAATCAAATAATCCCTCATTATTTGTGTAATAGCTTCCATTGGGCGCATTTGGAATCAGATTGATAGAGAATTTATCCTACTGATGGTGCCATCACTGCCAATCATTGAAGTAATTGGAAACATTTCCCAGTATAACATTAAGGAAACAGAGTGTGAGAGAGTAAAATGATATGCTTAAATTCTTAATCACACAAAACTGACCTTTGCATCAGGTGCTGGCATAGTGTCTTCGGCACCCCAAGGTACATTATGAAGCCAGATAGAAATAAAGGGTCCATTTATAACTCTCCAATTCAGATTTTCCAAGTTTATTTCAGGTCCTTTATAACAAAGCTTTTGTAATTTAACACTTTCTCCTTCACTTGGATCAGTGTTGTTGCCTTTGCTAGTAGATTTGCCAGGGTAACTAGTGGGTTCCCCGTAAGCCTCAAACCCAGGTGCAGGCACAAAAGAAACACATCCAATGTATTGCCTCAAATTGAAGAATCGGCAAAGAGCCTAAAGCAGGAAAGCAGCGAATAAAGAAAACAATAATGAGTAACTTCAATCACTTATCTGTTGAACTAATTGCAGTAAAAGTTTAACAATGCAATTCAAAACTGCATCACAGGCAAAGTTAGAAAAGCATAGTTATGATACATCTAATACTCGAGTTCCCCACTAAAGGGTCATTTATATTGCAATAACAAATAGAGGTCAGAATCACCCTTCAAAACAGAACTGAACAAAACGAGGGCTTTAACTATATAAGTCAGAAATCTTCTAAAAACTAAGTGTTTTACAACAAAGCCATGATGTATTTCTCTTTCTTTTTTTTTAAATATTTTGGATCTGTTCATCAGAGACGTATACAGAAAACAATGGTTACCCTAAAAACATCTAACTAAATAGATGGAAACTGCAGGAGACTGAAGAAAAAAAAAAGAAGCAGAAAATTATAGAGAGAGGGAGGGCTAAAAGAATATATCGTTGGACTATATTAGTATAGTACTTTCATCGAGTGTATGTTGCTACTAGTTATATCTGATTCAAATGCTAGAAATCAAAAGTGTACTTTCTAAACTACATACTTTAAGGCCGTCTACACAAAGTCATAAACAACTTCGATTGTAGTATACCCAAAACTAAAGCGGATGACTAGCAATTTGATGATTTATTGTTATTTCCTTTATGTTCCTTCCTTCAATCAAAGTGTTAGAAGAAAATCGTCACAATAATCCATATAAGAGAAGGGAAAAACTATTCTCATTTTACATGAGATAAGTTTTTTCTCCTACACATTCTTCGATAACTGTGTCATATTTTTATTTTATTTTATTTTTATTTTTCCAAGTGATGGAGCCCACAAATTTATCTCTATGACATGAGATAACTCTCTCCTTTAACATGAGATTAATAAAACCCATAAGAGAAACACATTCTGTGAAAGAAAAATCATAAATAAACATGTTGGGACTCATGAGAATTATAAAGTGGCTTACTAACATAAAAATCTAGACGAGCACTTCCCATCCACCGATACTTTTCAGACTCAATGTCAATATCTGCCACCAGACCTGAAATAGAAAATATCTTCAATGGATATCATATTATCATGAATATGCCAGACTAAATGTCATGGTACCATATGCAGACACTAGACAAAGAAAAGAGAGAAAGAATGAGAAAATAATATCCTAGATGTTTTAGCATATCTGCCACCACCTAATTGGCATAACCCAATAAATAGCAAGAGTAATTACCCCATGCAAGCATCAATATACTGAAAAATCTGGTTTCCCCCTGTGTGATGGTAGCCACATCAAGTGATCGCTTATGGCCTGTCAGTATTTAATAAACAGTTTATACCTTATAGCAGCACGGAAAAAAAATTAGCCAGGATTTGACATGTTTGAGTAAGATAAATGGATGGAAACCTCGTATAATGGCATGAACGGCATTAGCTACTGCACAAAGATCACCAACTGAATCAAGAAGAGATTTTGCCATGCCATTTCCCGTACCTTCAAAGCATGGAAGAACTTATTAGCTTGGCATAACTAAATTTGCATGTTACCCACACACTCATTATCTGCGGATAACAAAGGATAAACCTTGTAAATAATGCTAGGCCCATCTCACCATTCCCCAAAAACCATCATTAGACATTAGCTTCATGACCCACCCTTGCCCAGTAAACAATTTAAAGTAATAAAGTTTAACGAGATAAAGCCATAATAAAAATAAAACAAAAAGTAATAAACCTGCGGGAACTACCCCAAGGGGCATCTTTATTGCCGTAGCCCAATCCTCTCTTTGAAGAAGTCCATTTACAACCTACTAAAAATGTGTGATGCTTGTAAGATGAGGAAAAACAATAAATAAACAGAGACAACGATGTCAAAAGTTAGCCAATGCAAAAGTAATCTAGAATACAGCGGTTCCATTCAGACCTTCAGGACTTCAGTGGTAGCCCACAACCTCATCTCCAAAGACCATTAAGTTTCTAAGAAAAGAACTGAATTGAGGTATTGAATAAATATTTTTCAATTAATCCATGAGCATGATCCAATAAACCAGTACTGCATTAGCATATCTTGGAAGGACACCTTAAAGGTGTACAATTAGTAAACTCGAATTCTTGTTAATTCATACATATAAGGGCACCTCAACCCCGTTCTTTCTTTCTTTCTTTTATAACAAGACTAGAGAAAACCATCTACGAAATGAAAATAGCAAGTATAGGATGGAACAGAGAATTAATTATTTCTCAGCACAACAGAATGTTTTGCATTATAAACATGAAGGGTATTAAAAAAAGTGTAATGTGATCATTATTATTTGTTAAGAGGCATCGACATGATGATGAAGGCACTTAAAGCAAAAGTGTAATGGCAACGAAACTAACCTCAACCAAAATTCCATCTCCACTAACACAAACAATCCCATCGTATTTTGTAATATCTATCGAATAAGCAATTTCCTTGGCATGGAGCTGATGTTTGGTTTCTGAGGAAATATAAAACAATACAAACTGAATCAACAAACGAAACGAAAAAGAGAAATAGCAACAACAACAACAACAACAACAATAATAGTAATAATAATAATAAAACATGGTTGAAGAATGAGAGCACCTTGAACAGTAAGTTCGATTTGAGCATCTTCAAGAAGATGTTTGATTTGTTCAAAGAAAATCTTTTTAGCAGATTTCTTCCCACCAAATGGGTTAACAAACACAAATAACCTCTTGGGTCGACCTGCATTTTCATAATTCAGAGTTCACAACCATAACCTTAAAAGTTAACCTTAACCAGACAAAAATGTTACGTTAAGTTTACCGAGAGAATCGATGAATTCACGAAGCTTTTGGCACCAGAGCTCGTGGGTTTCCACGGAGGATGGCTTGAATACGACGTCGTTTCTGACGAGCCTACCTGGGGCATCGTTAGTGCAGCACCCATCTCGGGTCTCAACAAGGGTCTTGATCTTGATGGAAGGGCCATTCGAGACGAACCCGATAACATCCTTCTCGATGGACACACACCGGTAGGTTCCCTCCGACCACCATAGCCTGCCGTCGGCGAGCAGAGCAAGCGGCGTCACGGTGCCGTTCACGGTGACCCGGTCCGAAATTAAGGGACGTTGGTGATCGGATAGGTCCATCTAGAGCAAGGACCGGTTCGATGAGAAAACCGCCTGATAATAAAGTTAAAATAAAAAACCGGGTTTTGACGTTTGAGGATGAAATAAAGAATGTGAAGAATCCTATATGTGATGATGACTAGGATCAATAACTAAACTTGGAATGTTAGCTAATGTTAGTGTTTGCCTCGTTGCCTTGAGTTTGACACCAATCAGATTAGTACAAGGACATCACTAATCTATATAGTTATCTATATTTATTTAAGGTTTTATACTTCTCCAGAAGTTTATTCTTAAGTCACTTTCATTTCTAATTTTAAGTTTTTTATCTTTTAAATGTTCTCGTTATAATTATTATCTTTATATGAAACTAGACTCTTCTCCAGTAAAATGGGAACTACATTGCCCATTTATTTATGCCTATATACAATTAACAAATTTATGTACTAAAAAAAATGTTTAAAGAATTTGATTTTTATAAAACTTACATTTTCAAAGAGGTCAAACGCCATCTCATTATATCATTTTCAGTACTAGAAAATTTCGTTTTTATCTGTGAATTAAATTTTCAAATATAGATTATTAGAAGAGTTTTTCTTAAAAAAATTTAGACTAATCTCTTGGTGTCGATATGATATTAATTATAAACTATAGAAGAATATGATGATAATTGATATACTATAAAAGCTAATAAAGTCATATAATGATTTTTTAAAATTGCTAGTTTATTGCTCAAATGTTAAACTTCAATGACCTTCAAATAATACATATAGTTAATTGGCAGATTAAAACCATATAACATAATTTGTCACATATTAAACATTTACGTGTCATAATTAACAAAACTTAATAAATTTGCCTAAATATTAGAGTTATTTTGGCAATTTACATTTTAACAACTCATTAGAATAAACCTGGTTTTGTTGTTTTTCTGGTTTGTTAAATCATTTAAAAGGAATAATGAGGTTCTGGACCTTCTGGTGAAAGCTTACTTGGTTTTGTTGTTTTTGTTAAATCATTTACCCAAAAAGAAGAAGGAATAGTGTGGGCTTTAACGCGTGGCAAAACTTGAAATGGGGTTCTGGTGAAAGCTTACTTGGTTTAGTGTATGAGTTGGTGGGGTTCCTCTCATATGTCCATCAAATTTTGCCCCCAAAACAACCTACCCATTTGTATTATGGATTCTGGCCCAAGTGTGATTGATTGTCAAGTCCTATAGCGACCTGATCCAGAATCACTTTCTTAGTTAACTGATACAAAAAAATTAACAAAAGGAAAATTGTTTTAGCTTTCCTCTAACCTAGGAGAATATAATTCCTTCAAATCAGTATAAAAATGGTTCGAAAACAGCACAAGTTTACTCCACTAAAGTTTATAACCCGTGTCAAAATGGGTTGACACGACACGAATTTGACACAACACGAATACATCAATACTAACACGACACAAATTTTTATTCGTGTCAAAATCTTCAACGCTAACACGACACGAATTTTTTGCGGGTTGACACGACACGAATAACACGCAAAGTATGAGTCAAAATGGTAATTGACAAAAAAAATTAAAAAAATGGTTCAAAATTAATTTTTTTTTTTAAAAAATATGGGTCGACACGAATACGAATACCTCAACACGAACACGACACGGATTTTTTATATGTCATTTTTTTCCTAACAAGAACACGACATGAATTTTTTACGGGTTAGCCCGAACATGAATTTTGGTGTCGTGTCGCAGGTCGACCCACGTGTCATAACCTATATTGACACTCCTAATCCCTAGAGTTGAATTCGACAATTTAACTATGTGAAAATAGAAGGGATAGAGTTATACCTTTTAACTTTGGGAAAACATTTTCTCATGTTACATGAAAATTTGTCTCATGTTAGTGATCCTTCAATTTGCGTGCAAAACTTTTTTTTTTCTTTTTTTTTAATAAATATGGGACCCACCACTAATTGAGTCACAACATGAGAATTGAATTCTCATGCAACATGAGGAAATCAAATCCTTTAACTTTTCCTTACTGACCATCTTAAGATTCCCTCAAGTTTAGTTGATTCACATAGTCAATGATTTTTGGAAAGAAACTTGATTGCCTTAGGAAGAATTAGGACCCGTTTGGATGGGCTTTTGAAAAAAAGTACTTTTTATAAGTTGCTTTTTTTAAAACAACTTTATTTAAAAGTATAGATTGTTGAATACATGGGAGTTCAAAAACTAGATGAATGAGTAACGTCTTGCTCTTGTCGACCTGAGATTGGAAATTTTACAGTAAGGCTGCCAAACTAGCAACTCGGGTTCCCATATTTATGTATCAAAAAAAAAAAAGTTCCCATATTTATTTGGTTAGTAATTCAAATATAGTTATATATCGTAGTAAGGGAAAAAAAAAATAAGGAGAAAATAAATGAAACAAGAACAAGTTTACCAACGAAGATGAACATGTTGATTCGAGAGTTTCTAATTCAAATTCAATAAAAGAACCGTAGGGAAGTGTTTGTAATCAAGATATATCATATAGTCAGACAGAGAAACAGGAAAATTAAATCTTCAGCAAGATATTATATTTGAATGTGCGCAACAATCATTTTGTTCCTTAACATTGTTTTTGAGATGAAATAATTTTTTTTTTCTGATCATGTGCTTTGGTAGAGTTCTGAAAATCAAAATTATATTTTTTATCATAATTTTTTTTTTAGAATCAAATTTACGTTTAATAATATTATACAAATTTATTTCATTACTTTTTGTTTACAGATTTCATCAATTGTACAAAATTACAAATTGCAATAGATTTTGACCAAAATGCCAATATTTTATATTTAAAAAAATTATCTAAAAACTATAATATTTTACTGTAATTTATTTTACAACAAATGCTCAATACACTTCATCTATCATTTAATTAAAGATGCAATCCACTTCATATGCATTCAATAGCTCGTCTCAAGAAAATAGACCACCACCACAACATCCATGACCCTAAACCCAAATCAAATTGACCCTAAACCCAAACCAACTTAAGAATCAAAAAATCAAAATGAAAATGAAGATTAAATTGACCCTACCAAAAATCTCAAAACAAGAAATGAAAATTAATCAAATAAAAATTTGAATTAGAGAATGGATTTACCTGGAATCACAGTAGAAAAATAAAGCAAAGCGAGAAACAACAACAATAGTGGAAAAGAACCAAACAAAGAAGCTATGATAGTAAAAGAGAAGAAAATAATGAAGAAGGAAGAAGAAGAATGTTAGAAGAAAAAAGCAAAGGAGAAAAGAAGGGAAGAGAGGAAAAGAGAAAAAAACTTATAGAAGAATATTTTCATATTGTCTTCGATAATGTTAATAAATGGCATTTGAACTGATTACAAAAAAAAAAAAAATGATATTTGAACCGTTATTTTTTATTCATGTCAGCATTTCGTACAGAGGTTATCATGCCAGTGATGATATTCTTATCCATGATAAATGAAAATTATGGTTGCCCTTGACTTTCCATATAATCAACAATCAACATGCTCTTTTCTCTATTTTTTTTCTTATTCCATTTTTTTATTGGGATTTTATGAAATACTAAATAATATTAATATAGATATATCTATCTATCATGGTCTCATTTTTTAGGGAGTTTAGTTTTTATTCTCCGGCATAAAAATTAAATCGGTTTATCGCATGAAAAAAAAACCAATTTTATATATGTTTCTGTTCATGAGAGCAAAAATTAAAATTAAAATTGATTCTCGGATGATTGTAATATTTATCATATAAGTTCGATTTCTTAAAGTTTATTTTTTTATTTCCAAGCTCAGACTTTTCGTAAAACATATAGGGCTCTAATCCCCTCATTCGAGCCTGTATTCTTGCAAAAAATTCAAATTCAGAAAAATTATTTAAAATCTAAACATGGTTGGTGTTTAGAATGAACCTCAAGGGATAATTATACCGTAATACATGTGGGAAAAGGATGCGGAAGACAAATAAAAAAAATGGAATATAACAAATTTTAACAAAAAAAATCTTTCAAATAATAAGAATGGATTATAATACATTTTTTACTTGACCGTTCTCTCTCTCTTAGCAAGGGTTAAAGCAAAAAAATAAAAAAAAGTATCATTCGCTTTTCACGGATGCAAATAAGTTATCTGCACTAAGTTCAATACAACATTATTTTACATAAAAAATTATGGTATTTTTTATAATTTTAATCTATTTCAGAATTATAATAGTCTCTATATTTATAATTTTTTAAGATTTTAATATCAAAATGACGTCATTTTGAAAATAAATGCAGATAACTTATCGATAATTACTGTAAAAATATTTTTTCTATTGATATATTAATTCCGTAACAAAGATGGGTTCTCCGTCAACTCTCGTCATGCACACAAACCTTAAAAAGGACTAAACACAATGTATTCTTCTGAAAAAATCCGCCACAAAAGTCAACAGAAATAAAAAAAATGTATTCATATTAAAAAAAGAGAGTGTTTATCAAAAAAAGAAAGAAAAAGAGAGAGAGAGAGTAAGTTATCACGTCAAAAGGAGTTTGATAACGATATGTGAACTTTCAATGGGTGACGGACGACATATGTCTTGTAGGCTGTAGCTATTTCTACTATATCTTTCAGCCACTGTGTATTAAGTAACTTATATTATTTTTCACCTGAAAAAATAAAAATCAGCAAACATCGATAAAAGTGTCACTATTTGACAATTTTTTATCCAAATATCATGGAACAAAATTTTTTTATTAAATTGTCATATGATGTAATTTGTTATAATTAGTAACAAATTTTGTTCGTCAATGATTCCGTGGCACGTGTCACATTAAAAAATTGACTGAACTAAATTCGTTATCGGTGGTAGCAAATTTAATATACAATATAATCACGTGTCATGTGATCATAGATGACAAATTCGCTATCAGTCATAGCAAATTTTGACACGTGATAATCTCATAAAAGATAGTATTCGTATGATATTTGAATAAAAATTTTGTTAAAAAATAACGCTCGATATTTCCTATTTATACGTGTCCTATAAAAACATAATATTTTGTACTGATATGTTTCCTAAATATAGAGAAAAAGAAATTATACTTATTGTTCAAAATATATAATTTATAATTTTATTTTTAATGAGAGTTATATATAATATTCAGCGTTTCAATAATATCATAATAGATGTTTTCGTTTGGTGCATATTCCTCCAATGAGAAAATTTTTGGTGCATTGGAACCACTAAAATTCGGTGGTCTTTTTATTAAAAAGAAAAAAAAAACAGAACTAAAAAAAGAAATATCGTTAAACTTATTTTTGGAAAGTTATCATGTATGTCCTTGTGATTTTTTTCTTATCATATATGCTCATGTGATTTGTAAAAGAATATATTTTTTATCACATATGCCCCTGTGATTTCTTATTTTTTACAAAACACAAAGGCATATGTGATAAAAAAACACATGGACATAGATAATTTTGAAGCAAACCAGATTAGCATCCATAAACTTTTCCTTTTTTTTTTTTTTTTTTTTAATAAAGGATCACCGAGTTTTGATGGTTCAGCTGCAGCAAAACTTATCTCCAAGGAATATGACGCCATCGGCATAGTCATGTTGGGTCCCATGCTGAATCACCTCACGTGGCAAAGCTAAATAAAGTATTGACATAGATTCTCAATCCAACGGTCCACATCTTAAGATATTCGGCAGCCGCAAGATCGAAACCCCACCATTTATGCCCCAACAACCACTCCCAGATTCGCAAGCGGCAAGCCGTTAAAGCCATCACTCAGACACTCACACCGTTAGCCAAAAGAAATTCTCAAAAAAAAAACAAAAACAAAAAGGGTGAAAAAAGCGTGTTTATTTTGTTTGTCCGACAGAAATAAAAGCGTTGAAGGCAAAGAGAAAATTCGAAGAGACTTCGCCGAAATTTCTCAGATTCTGCACTTTTGTTGAGGATTTTTCAACTTTCTGCTTTTCTATCCACTCGCCTTGTATCGAATCCATAGCTCCAGTACACTTTCCTCTTTTTCTCTCTTAAAGGATTTGACGACGAAATCCGCCAGCAGAGCCCGTTTGGATGCTGAGAAAACGAAGGAAAAGAAGTGGGAATTTTCCGTACCTGAAGTGAGGAGGGAGATTTCGATTCGAGCTGAACTCGTTGAGGTTTTATAATATATGTGAAGGAGAAAATAGGAGGAGGAATAGTGGTGTGGTGGTGATACTGTGAGATTCTTTTCTTTCACTTTCTCAGCAAGCAAACAGGGCATTTCGGTGGGAAATTAATAATGCAAACGAGGTATATGGAGAGATCGAGTAGTATAGCGAGGGAGAAGCGAGGTTTAGATTCAAGTTCCGCTGAGGAAGAGCAGCCTGAAAGGAAGAGACCTGCTTTGGCTAGGTAAATTATTCAAGTTCTTCAACATTCTATCTGATGTAGTCACTTTTACTGATTTTTTTTTTAGAATGTTTTATTTTACTGTTTATCTTTGTTTTGAGTTTGCCGGATTTGATGCTCGAATCTTTTTGGGTGGGAAATTTTTTTTAGAGAGAATGATGAATGGTTATATCACCTTGTCTAGGCGTACTTGGTGTCTTATATTTGCTTATGAATGCAATTATTGTTTATCTTCATGTATTTATATCAATTTGCAGTGTAATTGTTGAAGCCCTGAAGGTGGACAGTATGCAGAAACTTTGCTCATCACTGGAGCCTATTCTACGTAGAGTTGTAAGAAAATTAAGTTCGTTGTGGTATTAATTCTTAAAATGGAAATCTAATAATTGTGATTTTATGTTTGTTTTGCTGAACTATATTACCCGAACTTATCACTTGCATTTATCACTCAATCAGCCCCTAAAATGGCATCCCCGGGCTGCGGGCCCATTATTAAAAAAAAGAAAAAAAAAAAAATTGCCCTTTAGGTCGGTAGGCCTTGCTAGATGTCACTACGGTGAGGCTTAGATAAAATTGGGTAGATAACTAGAGATCTCATATTCAAACCTTAACAAGCTGAAAAAGGAGGTCTTTTTTTATCGTTATTATTATTAATTTACTCCTTGTGTGAAAGGCTTCCTGGAATAACATATTTAATTACCTCACTCAAGTACTTTTTTATAATTGATAAAGCATTCTGTCCTGAGGTGTTTTTATGGCCCTGGTGTTGTCAAATAAAATTCAATGAAACAACTATGTAGATTAAGTCAATGTATATAGGTATATGTATGCCACTTGCCATGAATGATGTTTGATCATGGATGTATCTTATATCTTATTCTTGCTTGCTGCTGAACAGGTTAGCGAGGAAGTGGAGCGTGCTTTAGCAAAATTAGGCCCTGCCAAGCTTGGTGGGAGGTATTTTTTTTTTTGTCACCTCAGCTTCTTAAAACAGTTTCTCATATCAGTTTGCATAATACTTGGTTTTACTATGCAAATTAAGCCTCATATGCTCCTGCAAATTTTAACACTTCATATAAGGATTTAATTTTGATTCACCATTAGTATAAAACCTTTTTACACTATTATCCAATTAAGTGCTAGTGCATCATTAAAATAGTTTGATGGGAGAACAACTATTTGAGAGGTCATAATCTTTCAATAACTTGGCTACACATGATTGTCTGATAGTGTAAGTGACAGTGGATCAAAATTAAACTCATCAAGTCATCATATAAATATGTTCTCCAAATCTTTCTCTTAGGCCTTGCTTTCATGGCATGACTCTCTCCTGCCAAAAACTTGTTTTTGCCAGAAGTTGGAGTAAGACACATGGTCAAGCTAACGGAGATCCTGTTGTAACTTAAAAGTCAAATTTAATGACCCATATTTGTTTGGTGATTTGATCATATCCTAATTTTTTTGTATCTATAATTTGTTTTTCTAATTCTCAAAGTAAAATACAGGTCTTCTCCCAAGCGCATAGAAGGTCCTGATGGAAGCAATTTACAATTACAATTCAAGACCAGGCTATCCCTTCCCCTCTTTACTGGGGGGAAAGTGGAGGGGGAGCAGGGCACTGCCATACATATTGTATTGATTGATGCAAACACAGGCCATGTTGTCACATCTGGCCCAGCATCATGTGTCAAAGTAGACATTATTGTGCTTGAAGGCGATTTCAATAATGAGGATGATGATAATTGGAGTGAAGAAGAATTTGAGAGTCATGTTGTGAAAGAACGAGAAGGAAAAAGACCTCTTCTGACTGGTGATCTGCAAGTGACACTGAAGGAGGGTGTAGGAACACTAGGTGAGCTTACATTTACAGACAACTCTAGCTGGATAAGGAGTAGGAAGTTCAGGTTGGGGCTCAAAGTTTCCTCGGGTTGTTGTGAGGGAATGCGTATTCGTGAAGCCAAAACAGAAGCTTTCACTGTTAAGGATCACCGCGGAGAATGTAAGTACATGACTTTATTATTATTGTTCTATCTTTGTTTCCAGATCCTATTGTAATGGAACTTATACTTAATTGTAGTATACAAAAAACACTACCCACCTTCCTTGAATGATGAGGTTTGGAGACTGGAGAAGATTGGCAAGGATGGGTCTTTTCACAAAAGGCTACATAAAGCAGGAATACATACTGTAGAAGATGTCGTACGACTTGTGGTCAGAGACCCACAGAGATTGCGGAATGTAAGAATCAAGACACTTTTTGTCAGGGGAAGGAGTTTTAAGTTCGGTCAAATGTTCAAATCCATTTTTTTTTTCACTTAGTTATTTACATTTTTTATCTATCCAAGATTTTCATAGGTCAACTATCCTTATGTAGATTCTTGGGAGTGGCATGTCAAATAAAATGTGGGATGTTCTTGTTGAGCATGCCAAGACTTGCGTTCTCAGTGGAAAACTTTATGTATACTATCCTGATGATGCAAGGAATGTTGGTGTTGTTTTCAATAACATTTATGAGCTGAGTGGCTTAATCACCAATGACCAATATTACTCGGCTGATTCTCTCTCTGACAGTCAAAAGGTAAGTCAACATGTACTGTAAATTTTGTATTTGCTTGAATTTGGACTAAACTGTTGGATTTCTTCCATTGTATGCTTAATCTGTTTTCTCATTCCACGTATTGAAAATGTTGTCAATCCTTGTGGCTAAGGAAGAGTATACGGCTATACGCTTAATTAGATCCTGTGCTTGGCTGCAAGTCGTCTTGCTTTAATTATTCTGGTTCTTGCAGTATGAAAGTTTTTGCTAGTTTTAAAATCTTGCTCAGGCATAGGGTATTCATAACGTGGTTTTTGGAAATTTTGTGAACAGACCAGATAGGCAATTTGCTTAATATAAATATACCAGTTATAGGTGTTATGAGACAAGGTGGGAAATTTTCTCTTCCAGAAAGGGAAAATGTAAAAATTCAAAACGTTTTCTTTTAAAACTTTAATGAAAGAAAAAGGTAAAATTTCTGAATAATGTGTCTTTATTCTTGTAGGTTTATGTGGATACATTGGTGAAGAAAGCATATGAGAATTGGATGCATGTTATCGAGTATGACGGCAAGTCTCTGCTAAATTACAATCAGAATAAGACTTTGAGCATCTCCCAACCTCAGGTTCAAATGGATTCCCATGATTATTCAAATTCAAACACACTTGATCCACAGATCTCCATCCCAACTCTACCAGTTCCTGTACCTATAGGGCAGCCTTCAATGGACCCAGGAGTAACAGTTGGAGGTATATAGTTCCGAGTAAAAGATAATTGTATTAGCAACTGGAGCCAAAGGCTTTTGCAGTTTTAGTTTATTTCTTTTTAACTTCCCTCCTTTATATTTTTCCTCTTGTTTTTCTTCTCCCTGTATTCTTTTTACTTTTTTACTTAGTCCATTATGTCTATAACCCACCACCCTCAATATTTTCCCTTCTGAACTTGACTATGTGGACACACAGATACAAAGACCCCACTGAGGGGAACATTCTTCCATTGTTTTTAGATTAAGTTAGCAAATAATATTGAGAGTTTAGAGTGCTTGACATGATATTAATATGCTACATTTGTTATGTGTCACATGTTGATAACAAAAAAAGAGATAGCATTACATGACCAATTTAGTGAGTTGATTTCATACCACGAGTTTGCAGAAATTTTTTCTCGCGACAGATGTTTTCTTAAAAGAATGTTTCACATAATAAATCCTTATTGGTTGCTGACTACATATGAATAATATGTGTACAGGCTATCATGATGGGACAACAACCAGATTCTCAATGCAACCACAGGATGCTAATCTTAATTCTTCTATTCAGTTTGATACTACTGCATTCACTCTACAAAACCAGCTTATGAATGTTTCGCACCAATCTCAACTTCTAAGAAATGAAAATGGGCTGACTCTTGGTCCACCACAATCAGCCACTCCTGGCTTTCAGACTGTCAGCGCTTCAAATCCTACTTATAGAGGATTTGAAGACTTCTTCCCGGAAGAGGATATTCGTATTAGAAGTCATGAAATGCTAGAAAATGAAGATATGCAACATCTGCTCCGTATTTTTAATATGGGAGGACAATCTCATGCTTCCTTTAGTGCACCCGAAGATGGGTACCCTTTTTCATCTACTTACATGCCTGCGACCTCCATGAGCTACAACTTTGATGAAGAACGAAACCGTTCCTCAGGAAAGGCTGTTGTGGGCTGGCTCAAGCTTAAGGCAGCTTTGAGATGGGGCATTTTTATTCGCAAAAAGGCTGCTGAGAGACGTGCACAGCTTGTTGAGCTTGATGACTCATAGAATATGAAATTGGAGCCATCTCATCTGTTATGGTCTGAGCAATAACTTTTGTGGATATAGCATCAAATGCTCCTTTCTTGGCATTCACAATGACTTTCATGCTGAAGTTTTATAGCATAAGTAGACTGGAAGCCTGGATTGAATTATTTGGTGCAGCCTTAAAGCTCCCACTCTGCCTTCATAAACAGTTGTGTGGCGACCTCTGCCTGTACAGGAATATCACCTTGCAACAACTCTTACATCTATTTTACTTGTGATGCTTTTCACTCTATATTCATGCTGCTTGTGAAGATCTGACAGTTACCACCTCGTAACAGAAGAAGTCTGCTGCGGCTTGAAATTACTGGGGTCTCAGGAAACTCGGGAAAACTACGGTCATTTGTTTACATTTAGCAACGTATTGAATTTTGTGTTCTAATGTGGTTGAACCTAACTGGTGTGTTTTGTGTAGTTGCCTTGTTGTTCAATAGTTGTAATCAATACTGAATTGCTGGATTCAGAACTGCTATTTTGTTTGTTTGTTTTATGAATGTTTCAGCAGACTGCATGCCTTGTCAGGGGCTACTAGTTTTGTGATACTATCTAAAAAGTGAGAAAAGATGTTAAACCTAACCTGTTATATCCCTGAATGGACAAACAAATGAATCACTCATTTTTAACTGAGAATTACTCATATTACAGTTCATACTGGAAGAGTTGGCTTTTGAAATGTTATTGGTAGTAGCTAGATCAGTTTGTTCCGGAGCCTACATGGTTTTGAGATGGATTAGAAAATAGAGTAAGGATATTCTAAGTACAAAAAATTCTTACCACTAATTTACTATCCATCACATCACCATTGGGTAAAAGAGACTGAATGTTAAAAAGTTTTTGAAGAGAGAGAAAATGTTAATCTAATGATGATTAGATAGGTAGTAAGTTGATAATGAAAAATTTTGGTAGTAAGAATATCCCTCCCCTAAAAAATATTCACAAAGGATGTAGTCGTTTCAATGCTATGTTTTGGTAAAAGGGGATGCAAATTTTAAGATTTAGAAAGAAAAAAAAAATTTGGATAAGGGTGACAATTTATTGTGTGGGCTCTTATAACAAGGTGACTGGTTGACTGACCGTTTGACTTATAAACTCTGAAGGGTGAAGTTGGAATTATAACAATTAATTATATTTAACAGTTTTAAGACGAAATTATCCCTCCTCAATCCATTATTCCTTTGTTTTTCCATTGGCCACCGTCCTCTGCCATCACCTGCCAGGGAGGTTTCTATCGATCCAACAAAGTAGTTGTATTTTTGGAGACGTAAAAGGCATAACACGATCAAAAGCTTAAGGTTTGGAAATCAGCTTGGGTTATTGACACTCAAAATGCTTTAGCTTAACATGTTTGCAAATCCGTTCATGCTTCCTCATTTTCCTTACGAGTTCAAATCCAAATGTGTTTGTTCAAAGGACTTTCACATAGTTCTTTAGACAACTCCCAAAAAATGATGGTTCAAAGGAAAAAAATAATAGTTAAAATTTAGGGCCCGGATTTTTTTTGTTTTCCTGGAATTTCTTGGTTGGGTAAATAGGAATGCATTATTTGGTACAGGATTTTTAAAATTTTTCCGGGAATCTGATTTTACCGGGATTTTATTTTGTTTGTAATTTTTTTTTGAAAAAAACCATCCAGGAATATCATGGTGGTATTTTAGGATTTTTATTGCAAGAGAAAATTTAATACAACTAAACATAGTATCATTAAAATTAATCCAATATTCCCGGAGTATGTTAGTCTACCAAATAACTTTTTGGTAACATTCCCAAAAAATTCATTTTCTCATCATATTCCTGGAAATCATGATTCTCGGATAAAAAAGAATTTCTCCTCTACGAAACGACACCTTAGTGTATTTTAATTTTCACGATGTTCCTTCATGACTCAAGTGATCAACGCTTCCATTTGTACACCATGTGAAACCCAAACAACGTCTTCAATTAAATACCAATTCTCATCCCATGTAAGTTGATTCTGCATAATTTTTCTGTTCTAGCAGCAATACTCTAAGACCTTTGAATACAATTTACTCGTGCATCTAAAGTTAAACCATAAAGCGAGTGTATTCCTATTGGTTGAAGAAAAAAGTGAAGTTGTTTTGTTCCTTCTTTGCTTTGCTAAATATGAGACCAAGCCTTTTATTTTTTAATCTATTCCTTTCGTAAGTATCTTCCTCAATGATCATTAATGGGTATTGCTCACTAACTTTGGCTTTACCCTCCTGTTCCTTACATGAGCGCAGTGATCAACTTCTATTTTCACCATAGTGGATGGAGAAGTGAGGTTTTTGTCTTAAAATTATTAAATTGACTAATGTAGCAGTTTAAGGGGTTTAATTTAATTGTTTCAATTGAAAGAGCAGGGTGATTTATTTATTTTTGACAAAATCACTAATTATATGGTGGTTTTATATAATTTATCCTTTACAAAATTCAATCAAAAGAATAGTTATATTTTCTTTTTTTGATTTCTCGACGGTTTAATCTGATCAAATCGGACAGAAGGTAGAATTACAAAAACGATTTCAACTCATTTTGAAGATTTATAAAAAGGCCAGTGATTGTAAAGATTTTTGGGAAATAGTAGTTTCATATTGTAAAAGACCACTATTTTATTGCATAGTCATTTCGATGATTATGTTGTTATTTTCTCTTTTTTTTTTAGTGGTGGACTCAGATATGTTTTCTTCTACAACATGAGAATAGAGAAATCCAATGTTTATAATCTTTTTGATAAGCTTCAAACCTTAACAAGGGTCACTCATATATAATTTAAATTATTTACAAATTTGTATTCAAAATTTGCGGCGGTAATTCTTATAAGCAAGTTATGTTTATATCGGATTAAAGTTGGCTTTTTGACCCTTGTAACCCTTTACTAATATTAATTATCAAATTAATCTTCATTATAAATTATTTCAAAAATTTAATCCCCTCAAAAAATATAACACCAACCTGTCTCTATTTGACCGTTGACCACCAAGCCTACCCGGATACCCCTACTCGGGTATTTTTTGAATTTTTTTGCCTACCCGGGTAGGGAGGGGTATACCCGGGTATTATTCTTGGCACCTGGAAAATTGTTTGAGTTATTTATCCAGGTAGATAGGGATGTACCCGGGTAAATAGAAAAAGCACTAAAGAAACTTTTTCCCGATATCGCAACCTGCATGCGTCAAGAAGATAATTGAGAAGTTAAAATCAGAAAAGTCAAAAAACAAATAACAAAGTCTAACTTAAGACTACTCCAAGAAATAGTCCAAAGCAAGATGCATTGTTGTAGCCTCAACTCTATTTATCATCATTCATTCATTCTTTTATTCTTTTGTGCAGAACTACACTGATCACATTTTCTCCATGTAACCTCTGGGACATGTTTTGGTCTCTATGGCTATGTTGAAGTATACCTTAATAAAACACATCCAAGAATGGGAAATGGGATTCAGTCTCTCCCAAACATGCCAATCACAATGTCACAACTCAAGTACACAAGAATGGCCTCTTACTTCTATCCGGGTCCTAAACTATATCCCTATTTGTTAAAAGAATTATTGCACCACAATAATAAATACGTGTTTATGCACAACATGCATGCATAAAAACGCAGAAGTCTCTTCATGGAGGAAAAGACTGAAGGAAATGGAATTTCTGGCATTTTGCAAGTTTGATCTGAATTTGTTTTTCAATATTAAGAAGCTACAAATTCGGCGTGAGTACTTGACACAAGTAGTTTAATAATCTAGTTAAACCTAATCATTCAGCCATATTTCAATAATTTATGATGTTATGTCTTGTACTGATTCGGAACTATTTCTGAGCCAAATAGCAAACTATGGCGCTGCTTAGGCCGGGACTACATGTTGTTCAATCTGATAAATTTTGAGATTTACCCGGTACACCCCCACCTATCCGGGTAAATAATTCAAGCAATTTCCCAGGTGCCAAGAACAATACCCGGGTACACCCCTCCCTATCCTGGTAGGCAAAATTTTTCAAAAAATACCCGGGTAAGGAGGGGTGTACCTGGGTAGACTTGTTAGTCAACAGTCAAACATGAGCAGATTGATGTTATATTTTTTGAGGGGTTAAATTTTTGAAATAGTTTATAATGAAGATCAATTTGATAATTAATTATTAATAAAAGGTTATAAGGGTCAAAAAACCGATTAAAGTTTGATATGAAGAATACATTTAATATAAACACAATATGAATAAAGACTCATGTATAGACTTTTGGTATGAATATAATTTGCTTATTTTGCTAGTTAACACGATACAACACAAATAACCCCAATATAGATAGTCTCCTTGTTAGACTCATGGATTGAACAATTAATTTTATATAAGTTCACATGAACGGTATGATTTATCAAAATATTTTTATAAAAGAAAGAAAGAAAAAACTCATAGTAAGACATCCATTAATTAATTCATTCTTTTATTAAATTGGTGAATGGCTAAGCACACAAAAATTGAGCTAAATATGAATTTAGAGTTTAAAAAGAAAAAATTACTTGTTCTCAATTATGATTAGCAAATGACAAAATTTTGAATAACCTTTAATAGATGTTTTAAAATTATTTTTATATAATGTTAATTAAACCTAAAAATATGATTAAAATAGACATACAAAATTATGAAAATACCACTAGAATAAAAAATGCTTAAAAAATATTAAAATTACTCCCGAACACGAAAAAATGATGCACATATGCTTAACACACGCGGACGATCTTAAGCCATTTTATAAATATAGAATATTTAATTTATAAGGAAAAGAGTAGGTGACCTGATCAAAATAAACAAATCTCTAACATTTCACCAAAAAAAAAAAATCTCTAACGTTACCATTACATTAAATGTCAATTGAACCACAAGCTAGTTAATTAAGATATATAATCTAATATGCATTAAATGTTTTCTCAATACAATTTTTTTTATTAATTTAAATACTAAATTTTCGCACTATTTTTAGATGTTTTATAAGGCATAGAAATTTATTAATTATCACTTTTTGACATGTCTATTATGTACTCATAGTTATCTATGAATTTAATTATTTTGTCAGTTTCCCTTGACTTGAACCTGAACTCCTAATAAAATATTAACAATTTTAAAAAGTAATTTTTTTATACTTATTTGGCAATATTATCTCTTAATTATATTAGGAGTATTTTTTATTAAATATATAATATTTTATTAGAGAATCAAAAAGAAACAAAATTTATATTCATTGTTTATTTCTATCTATTTGATTGTTATAAAAGCTTTTACTAAGTAATTTTTTATTTCTAATCGGGACTAATTGGTTGGTTCTACACATGTATCATAAAACTCCTCATTAATGATATTTTCTTTTTAAAAAATATATGAAGATCTGTTTTGATGAAAAGCTTTCTAGATGTGACAAGTCTTAATTTTTTAATTGTCTGAAGTATCAAAATTTTGTTGCACAATGTATCAAAAAAAAAAAAATGTTTAACGACAGTTAAGGTAATTTTCAAGGGAAAAACATTTATCTTTTTAAATGACATAACTTATATAATTTCACTCTCATAAAGAGGTGGGACTCAGACCTTTATTTTTTTGTCAACTCTCTTTCGTCCTTTATCCATCTATTTTTCTCTCTTAAAATGACACAATTTTACATTCTTTAAAATAATACACATTTTTCCCATTTTTTAATCGCTTTATTTCTTTCTATATTGTAGTTTGCTTTCATCTTTAGAATTATCATTTATAACAAGGTATATTTAATTAAAACTAGTAAATTTCACATGTAATTATGGTTTATGTTTTGAATCACATTCCCACGAAACAAACTTATTACATGGAAGGTGAAGTTAACATTATACAATATATAAAAACGATCACTAAAATTTTAATTGTCATCAAACACTCTTGGGCTTTGCCACAAATGATAAAGAGTGTGTTTCATAATTAGAAGTATATAGTTTGAGTTGAAATAAAAAAAAAAAAAAATTTGAGAGAGCTGCATTATTTAATAGAATCCGACAAATGCTCGAATTGAATGTAGTCAAAAGAATGAAGCCATAGAAAAAATAAAAAATAAAATTATAATTGTCTAAAGCTGCAATATGCTTAGACTGTCTAGAGTTTTTTTTTTTTATTAAACAAACTGAATATGACATACAAAGTCAGAACTGAAACTGAATTTAATATATATTTTTTTATATACATTGATTTTTAATTTGAATTTTATAAACACTTCTATAGTAAAAAGTCACATTCTTGGTCCATACAAGGAGTTACGTACTTTTGTCAATTGGTACGTTACTTTCTCAAAAGTCAAAACTTTAACGCAGATTCTAATACAAAGAATCAGGACAAAAATGTAAAAAAAGAAAAAGTAGTACGGATTTTTAGAAACTTTAATTTATAAACATAACTAGTGCAATACCCTCTAGATTTTCAACATATAAGAGCTCATGGAAATGCAAGGAGCATTTACTACCCCGGTCACTGGTCAGCTTCAAAACATGCACGTAATAGTAACTGTCCAGCAAATAACAAATGTAAAACGACACGGCCCTTTTTCAAGCACATGTCGTTTCATGCGCTTGACCAGGGATTCCTAGTAGAATGCAAACGCCACATCAGTGAGAGAGTGAAAGTTTTTTTTTTTTTTATTCTAAATTTTCCAGAAAAGTTAAAGTTGTCAGAGAAACGCAGTCTCTTACCATAATCAAATTTTTTTTTTTCTCAGCAGCATACAAGGCAAACTCATAAATTTGATGATTGTTGTTTAGGTATATAAGATCCAATGCCCGAAAAAAATTTCATCAGGTATCTAGTTCACTGGTTTATACTTGAAAACCAATTGTTTTCTTCTCTTCAACAATATTTTGCTTGTAAAATTCTCACCTTTTCATTGCTTTCACAATGGCCACAAACCAAACAGTTTCAGAATCATCCCGAGCCAAGAGAACCAAAAGGGTTTCAACCAATCAGAATAATCCTCAAAATCCTCTAGTTAATCTTCCGGAGGATGTCATAGAAAATGTTTTCAGTTTCTTACCCATCAAAGATGCAATTGAGGCTGGAACTGTGTCAACCAGGTTCAAAAGATCCTGGCTTCTGAACCGAAAATTCTTGTTTGGCAGAGACTTTGCTCTGCGATTCCGTCGAGAAGAACTGATTGAATTGATTGATAGGCTCTTCAATTCTCATAAGGGTCCTCAGATCCATTCTTTTCAGTTACATATAGATCCATCTGATATAGGAGTTTGGATAGATAAATGGCTTAGAATTTGCATTGCTAAAGGAATTGAAGACCTTGAGTTTTATTTTTTGCAACCTGGTTATAACCTTGATGCTGATTTTATTGACAGCCTCAAATCATTGAGAACTTTAAAGCTTGTTTACTGTGAAATCCAGTTGTCACCTGTCTTAAAAAGTTTGAAATTTTTGAACACTTTGGTTCTCTGGCACCTCGAGCTAACAGAAATTAAGCTTGAGACTTTGATATTCCATTGTAAGTTGCTTGAAATTGTAGATTTGTGTCAGTGTTCTAAAATTCGCCAAGTGAACATATTTGCTAGGAACCATAAAAATTTCAAGATGTTGAGAATTGCTAGCTGTCCTGATTTGGGAGGGATTGAAATTGATGCACCAACTCTTCGTTCTGTTTTCTATTGTGGGTTTATCCCAAGAATCCGATTTGGTCAGGGTGTCTCATTGAATGAGGCTTTCTTCAACTTCATGCCAACCAGAACCTATATGCCAGCTTCTGAGGTGGAAATTCTGGTCACTGATCTCCACAATGTCAGGGTTCTTACAGCCTCAGCTCTATTTCTAGAGGTATATTTCTTGACGAGAAGGGATATTCTTACTCTCAATATTTTCTACTACAAATTCATTATCTATCTAATTACCATTGGATCAACATTTTTTCTTTCTTCAAAAACTTTTTAGCATTCTCTCTCTGATTCAATGGTGGTGATTAGATAGGTAGTTAGTTAGTAATAGAAAATTTTGGTAGTAAGAATATCCTTCCTTATTTTTTATATATAATATATGCTTTTAGTTAATTCTGTTCTTTATTTATTTTTATTCAATTTGGAACAGTGGTTGCAGCTTTATTTATTAAACTTTATGTCTTGATAAATTGACATAAATTGGGATGCAGGCTTTAGCTGCTAGGGTTCGTGATGGGATTTTTGGAGAAGCAAAATTCCGCTTATGGAATTTAAGGGAGCTTCAGTTGTTTATGGAAGGGGGAATTTTTTGCAATCCCTATGATATTGTTATGTTTCTCAAGAATTGTCCATGTCTGGAGGCACTGTTCATCGATGTGAGTGTTACTGATTGATCCTTAATTAATATATAACTTCGTTAATGTTGTTGTTAATAATAATAATTTTTTTTTGGATAACCTTGTTGTTAATAATTTTATT